>CM032456.1:169550861-169700812 GCA_019049505.1 Pachyrhynchus sulphureomaculatus
GCGCTCGCGTGGACTTGATTCACTACTATCGTCACTGCTTTTCCTTATGTTATAAAATATATCCCATTATTTATCCTTAACTCGCATTATTTTTCCTTATCTCCCATTATCTCACCTTATCTCCCATTATCTAGGCTTATCTCGCAATATTTCTGCTTATCTCCCATTATTTCTCTTTATCTCCCCTTATCACACCATAACTCCCATTATCTAGACTTATCTCTGCTTATCTCCCATTATTTCTCCTTATCTCCCATTATTTATACTTATCTCCCATTATCTCACCTTATTTCCCATTATCTAGGCTTATATCGAATTATATAGAACATACGTATAAATTTATAAAAACACGTAAATCGGATAAGTGGTCCTCAAGTGATAAGCGCACTAACGGACAGACAGACAGACAGACAGAGAGACGTTGCATTTTATATATATTATAGATAGATAACCTGGCCAGAGAACATACGAATGTTTTAAAAAAAAAGTACGGAAATCGGATAAGTGGTTCTCCAGTGATAAGCGCACTAACGACAGACAGACAGATAGAGAGATAGAGGTACGTTGCATTTTATATTATTTTATATTATAGATGTAATAAAATATATATCTATAACCTGGTCAGAGAACATAATATGAATTTAAAATATCACGTAAATCAGATAAGTGGTTCTCGAGGGATCAGCGCGCTAACGGACAGACAGACAGAGAGACGTTGCATTTTATATATATATATATATATATGTTATAGATATAGATTATTATTATTATATATCCTGGCCGAAGAACATATGTATGAATTTAAAAAAGACACGTAAATCGGATAAGTGGTTCTCGCGTGATAAACGCACTAATGGACAGACAGACAGACAGAGAGATATTGCGTTTTATATATATTATAGATTATAGATATTCTCTGCTACATAATATTGTTCCATATTTAATAGTTTAGGCTATGTATTGCAGGGGCTGGCGGCAAACTTTTTTCCGACTTTATTCACTGTTATCGTCACTGCTCATTCCTTATGCTACCTATCGTAATAAAATATAGCCTATAATCTGGCTAGAGAACATATGTATGTTTAAAAAAAAAGCACGTAAATCTGATAAGTGGTTTTCCAGTGATAAGCGCGCTAACGGACAGATAGACAGACAGACAGACAGACCGAGAGCGTTGCATTTTATATATATTATAGATGCAACGTCTCTCTGCCTGTCTGCCTGTCCGTTAATGAGCTTATCATTCGAAAAACACTTATCCGATTTACGTGTTTTTTTTTAAATCTTAACTTAATATTTATCAAAAAAAAAAATCTATAATATATATAAAACGCAACGTCTTTCTGTCGGTCTGTTCGTTAGTGCGCTTAGCACTCAAAAACCACTTATCCGATTTACCTGTTTTTTGTTTCATAAAATACATACGTTCTATGTTACGTTAAGTAACATAAGGAATAAGCAGTGACGATAATAGTGAATCAAGTCCACGCGAGCTGAGTCGCCGGCACGGCTAGCTCTAAATATAAAACGCAGAAAATCTAAGCAATATGTAATTAATATTTAATACGCAAGATATAATACGTAAACACGCAAAAGTAAGCAAAATTTTGATTATTCAGAAATATACAGGGATCTCATTCAAATAAAATAATTTTTTGTTTAATCAAAACTTAGACTAACTCACAAATGTTTGAAGTTCAACAGGGTCAAAGTAACACAACATAGGAGGCATAACCTAGTAGAATTGAACGCTACAAAAATCCAGGCAACATTTTCTTCTAAAAAAAATAACATTACAGAACTAGATACAGTCTGACAAGTAAGAACGTGACCTCTTGTATTCTTGAATAAATGTGTTTCGAGAATATTTTTCATCAATGTATTCTTTGGTGTGCTAGCAACGCCGCAATTACCTTAGTAAGTTGTTCATTCGCCTCCTGCATCAATAATCGCCTGGCTTTTTGAAGCATGCTATTGGCGAGATTTTCTGTATACCCTACAAATTTTTCGAATCTTGCGAGACAACTGTGTTAAAGTCCTCAGAGTCTTTCCTCTGAGCTTTCTCTTTACAAGGAACCAAATGTTGGGGTCTGGTAAAGGTTTCTTCAACGTGCTTCTTAATTTGACATCATGAGCACGAAGATGTTGTCGAATGGTCTCATTCAAACACGAGTTTTTCAACTGTGCAGCTCCTTGAAGCAGCGTCAATTTCGGGTCTCGTGACGATTCGTTTTTGGATTTTTAGAGTGATTTTGCCTACCGAGCTACATTTTGGCAAGTCGTCGACATTTTTCGTCCCGTTAAAACATATACACACAAACGATACCGACTTTTTAATATATTTAGCGGCCGCGGAATGTGTCATTTTAAGCCCCTTTGGATGGGAACAACGAAAGACTGCCTCGAACCGACGCATAAACAAATGACTCATTTTGAGTTTTACGTGATTTCGATGAAAGTTCGGAATTGACTAATACTTTTACTAAAATGCGTCGTAAACAAAGGTTTACTCTACCGTTTTTTTGTTGAATCGCTAGAATCGCATTTACCACAAATAACTTATCGCGGACCCGTTTTTAGTTAACAGACTGTACATAAAGAAATTAAATGTTTGTAAGTCTTTGTGTGCTATGCTATATATGACAATAATAAGACTGTCTATTGAACTGAATCTGTAAACATGAAAAATCGAGAAAATCACCAAGCCACTATCTTCTGTAATGTTTCGTGCTTAATTAAACTACCCCTTCTACATTTCCTGCAAAAGTTGTTCAACAATAATTCAAAATAATAAGTAAAACAACTTAACATTATATTATTATCTAAAACTATGTATAATAAAGTATAATAAAAAGTAAATGTGAAACTTGTTTATTGCAATAGTAAACGATAATGTATACTTTGCATTCATTGGAAATTTGCACACTGACGCCATCTAACTCGTATAATCTTAAGAAGCGTTAAAGCGGAAAACTGTCAAGACTGAAAGGTGATTACACCTGAGCTTTTATATGCGTGCCGTTTATATCAGGTGATTATTTCGTTTAAGTGGCTATTTTCAGATAAATTACTAATAAATTAAAATAATTAGGTGCACTAGCACCCAAGATGTACCAAAGAAATTATACTTTTGCTTCTCAAATTGTTATTTTGTAACACCAAATATAATTAAATTATCATTAATAGTAGAAGATACAACAGAACAATTCCCGTCCCCCCGTCAACTCCCGACGCAAAAGAGCATTGAAGTTAAGGTTTTGTAAACGTAGCCCATAGAAAACCTTAATTTAAAAATATTTGTAGTAATAACCGGTCAAGTGCAAGTTGAACTTGCACAATTAGTGTTCCGGACGTTGATTGCTTTTAAAATAAAAAATGTTGTTACGGTTATAAAATGATCAGTGACTTCACAAAGCACACCCCAAATGAGTTTTCAACAAAGTTTGTTTCCAATCTTTACTGAAAATTGATGACCTTGAAATTTTTGTTTTTTTTATATACCAGATAAATTATTAAAGACAATGCACTCGTGATAATTTTCGTTCAATCTATACCCCCTGAAGAATATTCCAGAATTTTTTCAAAATTTTTTAATCAGTACTTTTCGAGATAAGGTGGGGGACAGCGATTTTTCGCGATTTTTAAAAATAATACAAAGAATAGTGTGCGCAAGATTACATTATATATATATATATATATATATATATATATATATATATATATATACTCGTGTTTTCACAAGCTTTCATTTAACACCACACTCGATGACCTACTAAAAATTTTTTTTTTTCACTTCCGATTTCACACCCCAAAACTAATCCCTTAAGTCAAAATTTGACTTTCAAAACTACACGGCTTTGATGAGGTTGATGGCCTAATCAAAGCCGTGTAGTTTTGAAAGTCAAATTTTGACTTAAGAGATTAGTTTTGCGGGGTGAAATCGGAAGAGAAAAAAAAATTTTTTTAGTAGGTCAAGTGTGGTGTCAAATGAAAGCACGAGTAAAATAAATAAATATATATATTATATATATATATATATATTATATATATATATATATATATACATATATATATATGTATATATATATATATATATAAATATATATATATATATATATATATTATATATATATATATATATATATATATATATATATATATATAATGTAGTACTTGCGCACACTATTCTTTGTATTATTTTTAAGAAATCGCGAAAAATCGCTTCTCCCCACCTTATCTTGAAAAGTACTGATCAAAAAATGTTGAAAAAATTCTGGAATATTCTTCAGGGGATGTAGTTCCTATATTATTACCAAATTTCAACTTTCTGTGACAAATAGTTTCGGAGAAAATCGGATGTGACAGACAGACGGACAGACAGACAGACACCGAAGTCATCTTATAAGTGTTCCATACGAAACACTAAAAAAAAGGAAATTGATAAAAAAACAGTATGTTAAACTACACTTCTTGAAAAATTATTTTTTTACATAATATCATCTAAATGTCAATCCGTTACGTTCTTGAAATTCTTCTAAGCCAGAGGTGAAATTATTATCGCTGCTATGTACACTTCTAAGTGAAATTATTGATCCCTGATTGGCACGACACTTCTGTGATCTCTGCCATTCCTTGCCGGATATCTTTTTTAATTATTCCTCGGAGCAAAAATTGTGACCGTAAACTTTAGCTTTGACATTTTAAGACAAGAAAAATCCATCGGCTTCAAATCAGGGCTACCTCAAGGCTAATTAAATGTGACATCTTTTTGGAAAACCTATTTAATTTGATTAAGGGATAAAGCTAAGCCTTAGAGCAGTCTCAGTTGGTTTCACCTTGATCTTAGATATAAATCTATGAAAAATGCGTTTTAACGAACTTTTGGGTACATTTAACGGCCCTTGCTTGTTTGCATATTAAGAAGTCAGGATTCTCGCGAACTATCAGTCCGACGTACTCGCTTTTTAATGTCCTATTGATAAGTCAAACAAATTTGGACCATTTATAGAACACCTCATATGAATACTGATTAGACCACGTAATTATTTTAATTGACTTAATCATTTTAAAATATTAAATTTTTAGTTGTTAAAAATTAATAGTAATTAAACAAGGGGCTAGATGTTTTAAACTTTGAATAGAACTAAAATTAATAAGTAGCAGAAGTGTATCTATCTCATAAATTATTATAGTTACGCTTTTACATGCTTGCTGTTTATAAAAGGTGATTAGAATGTTTTTAGTGGTTATTGTAAAAGTAATAATAAATTAATAATAACCCAAGATCAAAAATAACCGACCAAGTCGGACTTAGTGTTCCGTACGTTGATTGCTTTTAAAATAAAAATTTTTGTTATGGAGGTATAAAATGATCAATGACTTCACAAAACACACCCCCTAATGAATTTTCTACAAGTTTTTTTCCGATCTTTATTAAAACTGGATTATACATAAATTAACTATATATATATATATATTTATATATATATATATATATATATATATATATATATATTATATATATATATATATACAGTCGACACTGTTTATAGTGAAAAACTCTTTATAGTGCAATTTTTTCAAGACCTAGAATATTTTAATGAAATTTCATGTAAAAAGCCCTGCATATAGTGAATCTGTAAAATAGTAACACTCTATATAATAAAATTTTTACCGGAATTTTATGTATAAATTTTTATGCATTTATTGAGATCTTGGCCATTTCGGGTTTCCCATTTTTATCTAACATTAGCACGAATTCCATTTTTAGACGCATTCTTTTGAAAAGGTTCTTAACGCGTTTATAACGCCTAATGGTTGGCAATAAATCAGGTAGATTTCTGTGAGAAACCCGGGGAATAACCATTTTATAGAAACCCGGGGAAAAACCATTTTATAGTCGAGGCCTAGTAATTTCGCAAATTCAGGTTCAGTTTCTTTTTGTTTAAGAATCAAGTAAGATGTCCAAGCGAGTGTGTTTAAGTTTAGCTGAGAAAATTAAAGTTTGAGAAGTTGATAAAGCTGCAAAAAAATTGATGTTGCTGCAAAATTTGATGTTTCTCCATGTTGCGGCTCTCTGAAATAAGAAAAAGTCGCGGCAAGTTATCATCAAGAAACCTAGTGTTTCCAAGCAGACGAAAAAACAAAGTACGGGGTGAGTACTTACTAGGAATTGTAAATGAAGCAGTTTTACCGATGGTTTTCTAGTGGGTCCGTACCGCATCAAAACGTTATCAAATATCGGGAAATTTAATAAAGAGCAAAAGGCTCCACCAATTTGCTAATGAATTTTTTAACTGCGTTAATTTTCAAGCTAAGGTGAAGGTGGTGGTGATGGAAGTTGCTTGGAAGACTCGCAATTTCAATTGTTTTCAAGGACGGTGTCTGGCGAGAGTGCAGGGGAGACTTAGTCAGGAGGACCTGTGACATTTGGACTGAAACTGTTTTAAAAAAAAGTGCGAGCCAAAAATCGTTTTCAAATTGTGATGACGATGAAAACGGTTTGTTTTTATAAATGATTGGCCAAATAAAACTTTTGCTTTTAAAAGTGATAACTGCTTTTGGTGTTTTAAAAAACAAGTAAAGAAAGGGTGATCACTTATGGTTTGCAGAAACATGGATGGCTCTGAAAAAACCTGAAATTTACTGCTCATAGGTAAAAGTCAAAAATTCCCCCGTTGTTTAAAGAGGAGTTTTATTCTCTGGAGTTTTAGATTACGCCAATAATAAAAAGGCCATGGATGACTTCTGAGATTTTCGAAAGGAAATGGGATCACAAAGGAACTGGACACGAAAATGAAATGCCAAAAAAGCGAAAGATTCGTGATGTTTATAGACAAATTGTCCCTGCACATCCAGTTACAGATAAGTAAAAAATTAAGGGAATATTGAATTGATCTTTTTTCCACTAAACATGACCCTCTCAAATTGCAACTCTAAAGGACCAGGGTATTATACAAAACATAAAAACATCATTACCGAAACAGAATTGTTTCACAAAATTGATTAATGCGATTGATACCAACCTTCCAGTCCACAAATTGATTAACCCTTAAAGAGTGTATAACCGAAGTCGCTAAAAGTATGGAGTGAGTGAAAATGTTTCTCAGAAAAACTATCAAAAAAACTGCTTTTCTAAAAGCATGTTTTAACTGAAAAAAATTGACGAATGGGAGGACGAAAGACGAAAAGGGATCTGGCTACCTTAAAAAAGGCAATGGGTATTCTACAAAAAACTGCTACCGTCCGACGCAGATTTTTTTACTTGATTTCTTAGAAATCGACTAATGATGTTGGCACGGACAGATCTCCCAACTGACCAAAGATATAATTGACGATATAAAAAATATAGAAGATCATGAAGAAGAAACTGAAATTTAGTGAAAATGAAATAAGAAATGCATTTGACATTGTGCGGAACTACTCTCAGGGGCCAGGAAAGTGTACCAGGATCAAATCATTATGCAATCGAAATAAATGCAAGAATTTTGTTGAACAACAATTATTTTTCAAAAGTAATGTTCAAAAGAAAATAACTGATTAGTTTTTGGCGCTAGTACGTATGTGACGTAGTATGTACATATGTATTAACAGATTTTGAATTATTCTTTTTATTTCGTATGTAGTACATAGATACATAAAGTCCGTACGTTATATCTTTACACGTGCGTCATAGTTTTCAGGCAATATCCCAGACGACTATTATATTTTTTGTCTCTTCTTACCAATACCTACGATTTATTTGTGAAAAGAGACAAATAATATAATAGTCGTCTGTTATATGGCCTGAAAACTATCACGCACGGGTAAAGATTATAACGTACGGACTTTATGTATGTATTTTAGACCCTGTACATGCTATGTACTATTTAAACTTTCAAATATTTAATAAAATCTTTTCTAATAATTTAATTTTTTTTGTTGCTTGTACCTTATAAAATACAAGTAAATGATTACCAATATAAAATACATACATAGCAATATATACGGATTTTTTTCTTTATATAGTGAAAAACTTTCCTATAGTGAAATTTCGGGTCAACATTTTGGTCTTTCACTATATAAAGTGTCGACTGTATTTGTGTTTTCTTTTTCTCGACCGTAATAAAGATTATAAGGTGAAAAGTATCAGGATAGCGGTCTATTAGTAAAATTATTCTTTGGTTGTTTAAAACTCTATATTTCGCTAATACTTCTCGCCTGCATCAGGCAATATTACTAAAATTAAAAACCGTCTTGCACACATAGGTAGCTAAAAAACATAGAAACCTGAACTTACCAACTAGAATAAAATAGACAGAAAAGGAAAACAAAACATCACACAACTAGACCAACTATAGCCACTTCGATCAAAGGTGTTTCTTTAGAACTGATATTGAATATTATTTTATTTCTTTTATTAGTGTTCCCGTACGAAACACTTATAAGATGACTTCGGTGTCTGTCTGTCTGTCCTTCACACCGATTTTCCCTCCGAAACTATTTGTCATAGAAAGTTGAAATTTGGTAATAATATAGGAATTGATGGCCCTCATCAGAGCCATGTTAGTTTTGAAAGTCAAATATTTTGACTTAAGGGTTAAGTTTTTGGAGGGGTGAAATCCTATAAAGTGAAAAAAAAAAAAATTTTTAGTAGGTCATCGAGTGTGGTGATCAAATGAAAGCTGTGAGGGAAACACGAGTAAAAAATATATCTGTATAATGTAATAACTTGCGCTCACTTTTTTTTTCTTTGTATTATTTTTAAAAAATCGCGAAAAATCGCCGTCCCCTCCACCTTATCTCGAAAAGTACTGATCAAAAAAATTTTGAAAAAAATTCTGAAATAGTTCTCCACGGGGTGTAGATTTGAACGAAAATTATCACGAGTGGCATTACCTTTAATAATTATCTGGTAAATAGAAAAAAAAACAAAAATTTCAAGGTCATCAGTTTTCAGTAAAGATTGGAACGAAACTTTGTTGAAAACTCATTTGGGGTGTATTTTGTGAAGTCAGTGATTATTTTATACACACCGTTACAAACATTTTTTTTACACACTTCGATCTAAGGTGTTTTCTTTAGAAGTGATATTGAATATTATTTTATTTCTTTTATTAGTGTTCCGTACGGAACACTTATAAGATGACTCGGTGTCTGTCTGTCCGTCACACCCGATTTTCTCCCGAAACTATTTGTCATAGAAAGTTGAAATTTGGTAATAATATAGGAATTGATGGCCTCATCAGAGCCATG
This sequence comes from Pachyrhynchus sulphureomaculatus, assembly GCA_019049505.1. NCBI lineage: Eukaryota > Metazoa > Arthropoda > Insecta > Coleoptera > Curculionidae > Pachyrhynchus > Pachyrhynchus sulphureomaculatus. The sequence goes on from CM032456.1 coordinate 169,560,096, forward strand.
TAGTTTTGAAAGTCAAATTTTGACTTAAGGGGTTAATTTTGGGGGGTGAAATCTAAAGTGAAAAAAAAATTTTTAGTAGGTCATCGAGTGTGGTGTCAAATGCAAGCTTGTGAAAACACGAGTAAAAAATATATATGTAATGTAAATACTTGCGCACACAACTTCTTTGTAATTATTTTTAAAAAATCGCGAAAAATCGCCGTCCCCTCCACCTTATCTCGAAAAGTACTGATCAAAAAATTTTGAAAAAATTCTGAAATATTCTCCACGGGGTGTAGATTGAACGAAAATTGATCACGAATGCATTATCCTTTAATAATTTATCTGGTATATAAAAAAAAAACAAAAATTTCAAGGTCATCAGTTTTCAGTAAAGATTTTGGGAACAAACTTTGTTGAAAACTCATTTGGGGTGTAGTTTTGTGAAGTCAGTGATTATTTTTAATACCACCGTTACAACATTTTTTTTTATTTTAAAAGCTATCAACGTACGGAACACTTAATTGTGCAAGTTCTACTTGCACTTGACCGGTTATTTATTTATTTCTTATTAGTTGTCGGTGTGTGTACAGTGTCAGGTGTAGCGATTAATATAATTATTTAGAATATCACAGTATAATTTGTTTAAATTATTATTGTCCATTTTGTAATTGATGCAGCTTCTCTCTTATGATATGACACATTTCAAGGAACAAGCGTTTTTTATAGCTATTTTTCGTATTCTAGGATCATAACATTATCAAAGTCAAATTTATGTCTGTTCTCAAGTGATGATACACTGCACGCAAGATTTCTTTCCCACATTTTGATTAAACGCTATCATTTGGTTTATGTTGAGTTAATCTTGGTTTAAAAGCCACTGTGATGTTTGTCCAATATAACTGCCCTCGCAGTCCCAAGCAAGACATTTTATATATTTACATTGTTTTATTGTCATAAACTACTGAAAATAGGCAAAGCCCATATTTCAGCAGTTACCCATTGTTCTCTTATTTGTCCATCCATCCCCGAGACGTGTTTCGCCGTATCACGGCTCATCAGTCGGGCTAGGATCGACAAACAAGAGAACAGAATTTCAAGTACTTTATTCCAGTACTTATGGAACACAACGGTAAGATACAACGAATTGTACCAAATAACGCATACCTAGTACTCAGTCGGAGGCTGACAACAGCAGCCACAAGCCGACAGAGTGGTTGGCACAGCCAACACTGTAGGCAGGCAGCGAGATTTGCGAGGAATAGAACCTCAGACCTTATGTGGTTTATTGTAAAACTATTGAAAAATAGGCAAAGCCCATATTTCAGCAGTCTACCTACTCGTTCTCTTATTCGTCCATCCATCCCGAGACGGCGTTTCGCTGTATCGCGGTTCATCAGTCGGGCTAGGATTGACAAACAAGAGAACAGAATTTTAAGTACTTTTATTCCCGGCACTTACGGAATACAACGGTATAAGATACAACGAATTGTACCAAATAAGCATACCTAGTACTCAATCAGAGGCTGACACAGCAGCCACAAGCCGACAGAGTGGTTGGCACAGCCAACACTAAAGGCAAGCAGCGAGATTTACGAGAAATCAACCTCATACATTATGTGGTTTTAATTTTTTGTTCTCTTGTTTGTCGATCCGAGTCCGACTGATGAGCCGTAATATGGCGAAACGCGTCTCGGGATGGATGGAAGAATAAGAGAACAGTGGGTAGACTGCTGAAATATGGGCTTTGCCTATTTTGAGTAGTTTTACAATAAATCACATAAGGTCCGAGGTTGATTCCTCGCAAATCTCGCTGCCTGCCTTTAGTGTTGGCTGTGTCAACCACTCTGTCGGCTTGTGGCTGCTGTGTCAGCCTCCGATTGAGTACTAGGTATGCGTATTTGGTACAACTCGTTGTATCTTACTATTACATTGTTGTTATACATAAGTGACATCTTTGTGTTTTATACGATTAAATAAATTTCTATTATATAATTGATTATATCTCGCTATTTTTTTTATGTCAGCGTTATCCTTGAAGGTCGAGACTAACTTGTCCGTCAGACCACGTATGTAGGGTAATTTTATGTATTAGACTTTATGTCTGACTTCTTCCGTGGGACCATCAAAGATGTTGGAATTGAAAATCAATCTATTTCAAAATATGCCTAGGATAAACCATTTTATTACGTATGCAAAAGTATCGCACATCAGTGACGAAAACTTTTTTACAAAACAATTGAACCTGATTTGAAACCTGACATTAACCCCTGCCATAGAATAAACTACGTACAGGTTCATAGCAGTTTCTATAATCTGTGCTCCTACATACTATTTTAGCTAAAACTGAAAAAGTGAGAGAAAAAAATTCCTGAATTCTCAACCTCAAGAATTCTGGCAAGAGCATAACCGCGATATATACCAAGCAACCCCTTAAGCCCCCTTCCGCAACCCTTTTAACCCTTATATGTTTAACTATAGATGATTATCTTAAAATTTGTGCATGATCGCAACTCAAGGAAAAATTCTTATAATACTACGAAAACTATATAATATTTAACTAGCCCTAGCCCTTTCCTCTCCTTCCTTTAAAGCGATATCACTAAAAAAACTATAAGTTCCTTTTTTACTGGAAGTATTATAATGCCAACCAAAGACAAACAAACTGACGGAAATGGGAAACTATGTTTTTGTAAGGAAATGCAAAAATCCCGAAAGTGATTTTTTTTTTTGATTCTTCAAAATTGCAATTAAAGCAAGGAAAAGAAATCTCATCGCTGGCATAGTATCAACATAAAGTAAAGAATATAGAAACTGATTGTTGTTTCGTCAATGGTATTAATTTCGGATTGTTATGATACTTACTCTGTTTAAGCTTTATGTATATAGAACTTTGTTGAAGGCGACACTTTTTTAATAAGTTTATAATATAGTAAAATCCCAAGATATAAGATCGTGGCTTTTTGTTTTTTCAATGGGGCAATAAGCGACCCTATTAAGGTTTTGTGCATAGTTGCCAGGTATTACGATAAACGTATTTTTATTTTACCTGCTTTGGTATATCACCCTCACTTGCACCCTGCAATATTGGGATCTATTTTTACCTATATATTTACTACCTGGCAATCTGGTTTGGAGCCCTTTAAGTATTTGATAATATAAGTTCTAATGACCACAGTCCCCATTAGAATTCGAAAGATACTTTTAATTATTTTTATTTTTTAGTTTTACTTACAACTTCAACGTAACTGTTCTATTTTAATTATGTGGCCGTCCATGGGAAAATTGCAATAGTAGCTATCGCAAGAGGAAAACAATTATCACTTGATGCTAAACAAATGTTTACGACAGTTGGGTTAAAAAGGGAAATTTGAATACACAAAGTGCTTTGCATGAAACCAGTTGAAACAAACAAAACCCCAATTTCTACGATTAAGGGTATTGTAGGAAAACCATTGAAAGATTTTTGAATGCATATCATGTAGACGATTGTGAAACAGGAGAAAAATATATATTCTATGTATGAAGAGCAGTTGGTGTCGACACTAGACAAAATAAAATAAGACTGGTGCAGGACGGGACCATATAACATTGTGGCCGATCAAACCCTTCACAGAATTCTTTTAAGAATGGAATTCACGTTCCGAAAAATCAACCAAAAGGCAAGTAGTGATGGGAGTCACAAAGATTACGAATCTTGTGATATACTTGCTTACAAGAAATAAAAAAGTATTGGCGAAACATGGTTCGATACCCATGACACTGTGCAAAAAGGGTGGGTTGACAGCAGTACAAAATGTCAGACTAACGCACCTTCAAATAAAGGTAAACGAATAACCATTTTGCATGCTGGATATGAAAAGGGCTGGGTATCGAATTGTCTACTATTATCTGCAAAAAACATAAAAGATTCTAGTTTAGACTATCACGAAGACACCGCACAACTTTTTGAAAATGGGTTTCAAAAATTCCCTTTTGCCAAATGTTCCCGAACAGAGTGTTATAGTTATGGACAAATGCAAGTTACTATAGTCGCCTACTAAATAAGGTTCCTAATGCAGCCAACACCAAATCGGAAATACAGGAATATATGTTAGAAATTGACATTTATTTTGACTTTAGTTATTAAAAAAAAGTGATCTTTTGGAAGTTTTAAAAGACTATAAATTGAAAAAGAAATATGTTTGTGATAGTATAGCTGAAGAAAATGGGACACACTGTTTTACGCGGCTTCCTCGTATTACTGTATGTTTAATCCAATTGAACAGATTTGGCATCAAGTTAAATCAAAAATAAGGGCACAAAATGTTTTCTCCTAATTTTAAACGTGTGAAATTAGTAAAAAAGTTATAAATGATTAGACCTTATGGAAGCTGGGAAGAATTCCATTCAGCACGTTGTTAAAGTTGAAAGATTCATATATTTATGTAAATAATAATAAACCACTGATAATTACCTCAGTTGATGGACAGTGATAGTGAAACCGAATTAGGCTTAAGTTAAAATATATTTTTATTTATACAATAAGGTCCCCCTTCCTTGTAAACCCCATTCATTCAAACTCTAATATTCGTAATTTGTGTATTATCTGTTTTTTTTTACATGCATCTATAAGTTCTCTATAAACATCACCAAAAACACAAAATTTACTAGAGAGGCATTTTTATTTAGCTTTTTGCATTAATGGAAATAAATTCTTAAGTCCATCTCTGCAACCTATCATAAACGAAAGGTCAGAATTTTTATAGTGCCCACTTAAAAAAACGGCAAAAATCAGGATTTTGGGACAGGCTATAACTCTTGTTCTTGGCAGTGTAATATTCTCTGTTGTAAATACCATCAAATGTACATTATTAGGGTGGAATTTAATATAAAAATCGAAAATTAAGCTCTGGAAGTGACAGAAAATGTAACAGAATTTTACCACAATATTTCATTTTTATCCTTTTAATCACAAATACAGACAGCGAATGAATTTTCTGGTCTTGTACTCGAGTTAACGGTTGCTTTGGTCAATATATTGATTTATTGCCAAATTATGTCAGTTTTTACAGTTTGAAGTTTCATTGGCATATCATAGGACAATTACATTTTTGAGCACCTATAGTATATCAGCTTATTACTTGATGTTTATAGAAGAATTTTTCTAGTGGGAAGTTCTGGAACATATTTTTGAGGTACTAAGTAAAAATGTGTTTTGTCAAAAGCAGCATCCGAACATTTTTATTGAGTATTTTAAAAACATAAGCAATTATTTTATTTATTTTTTAAATTCTATTAAGCTGCAATCCAAATGCCATGAAGAAAATGAACATGTAAAAATATCAAAATACAATGAAAATAGAAATATACTCCTTCTTGGTTTGCTAATAACTTTCCCAATTTGGCATTTCCTTCCTTTCTAATTAATTAATTTTAGTAGTATCCTTTTGCAACATACCGCGTTTGATACACAGCTAGCGACCTACAATTTTCCCTAAGGATAGGTCAGTTACATGGTAAAAATCGTCAAAAAAAATTCCTAAATTGGAAAACAGAGTTCCCAATAATACCACCAAAATACACTAATATATGTAGATTAAAATCCCTTTGAAATTGGGCTGTAAAAAACTAAATATACAGGGAAAAACTCCGGTTAATTCAAAAAAGTTTGATGCCCGACAGGATCAAAGTAAATAGATAACAGCAATATAGCTAGTGTAAAGGGTAGTGGAAAAATCAGGACAGCAGTAAAAGAAGCTCTATTTATTTTTCGCAACGTTTCAATTATTTATTTTGAATCTTTTATCAAGCTTCCAAAATTGCATCAAACGCCTTTAGTATGATATGGGAGACATATGTTAACAAAAACATATATTCTTCATCACAAGTATAAATAGAGTTTTAAAATTAATATAAAATAAAACGTGGCACTTATAAAGTACATTTTAAGACTCACAATAGCATTCAACATTTTGTGCAATATGTAGAACGCTTGAGAAATATTCACTAAACAGCATCGAAATGTCGCCTAACAAATGAAGCATTTTTATTGCTGACCTCATTCTCCTAAATCTTCTGTTAAGGAGCCTACTAACCAGGAACGCAGAGCAATATATTCGACATTTTCGTCAACCTTTAGGAATTTAGGTAAGTATATTTGTATTGGATAATTGCAATAGTTTCGTACCCAATTAGAAACCAAAATTAACTACAATACATTTTCGATATCTGTTTCCAACGTTTTACAAGTTTTTTGATTTCCTTCTTTGTAGAAACTGCGTAGTTTCACTTTGAAAAAACTCGTAAGGTAGTTTTTGACTTCTTCCATAGAAACAATTATTTTGTAGAAAATGAACAGATGAAAATTTCACTGGGCCAGGTCAGGGGAATACGGCGGGAGGAGGAGGATTTCTCATTTACTAAATTTTTTGTAGTGTCTGTTGAACAACATCTGGTCTAGCGTTGTAATGGTGGAAACATGATGCCCCTTTTCGATTGACAAATTTGGACGTTTTGCTTGGGGACTCCAACAATGAGGTGGGTACACACAGTACGTCTCCGTAGTTATTGTTTGGTCACGTGGAAAGAAGCTCGTAAAAAATTATTCCTTTGCAATCCCACTAGACACATAACAAGACTTTTTCATTGGATGCTAAATAAGCCTTTGCCATAGATTCTGCTCTTTCACTTCCATCCTTCTAGCTTCTTCTTCTTATTATTGTTGTTATACACCACCCATTTTTGATCTCCAGTTATGATTTGGTCCAAGAAAGGTTCGTTTGTTGACAGGCGAGGAGAGAAATGGCTGTGAAAACACGTTTAGTTTGTTCCGTTTCTGTCAAAACGTGACGGAACCCATTTGCATCGAATTTCGAAGTGTATCCAAGTTGCTTTAAATGATGAAATTGCAGTCGAACTGTCCCAATATTTAGTCGCTCAGCAAATTTCTCTTCAGTAGTAATCCGTGGATTAATATTCGCTAAGCCACGGATAAAGTCATTATCAATGCCGGGAGATCGCTCAGAGCGAAGTTTAGCGCTTTAGATTAAAGTTAGCATTTCGAAATCGACCAAATCACTTTTAACTGTCTAAGAGTAGAAATACTAGAATTAAATGTCTTGAATATTTTTTGTTGCAGTTCCAACACTCACTCCCTTTTTAAATTCATATAACATAACTTGACGAAAATGTAACTTTTCATTTTCCTTTTTGAATATTCGCCTTGCACACAAATTAATTTAAATAAACTTTTTAAAGGTTATGTTAACTAGACTATATTTTCTACTGAATTTGCCAGCATGATAAATAAAGAAAATCCCAAGTAATGGATAGCCGTACAGACGATATTGAATAAACTAATGAGTGATGATTAATAGACCATATTACCATTTCTATGTCGACATGAAACCTCTCATGCGAAACATCTTAAATGCTCATGCTAGGCCATTGTAAGTACTTATTTATTGATAAACTTAAAAATTCAACCTTAATAGGCCCGCACTTTAAAATTATTGAAATAATAACTTACCGTTTGATATGCAAATAAGGAACAATCATGAGTTTTTGCAAGGAATTTTCGCTATTTCTTAAATCCGAATATAGTAAAAAAACTTAAATATACAAGTTTGTTAAAATGCTATAATATTCAGTGGCGTTGTAAGGTTATAGGGAGGAAGGAGGTAGATGGGTTTCTACATTCATGAGGCGCCCCCCCCCCCCCCCCCCTGGGGGGACAAGAACGAATCTCTAAAAGGCCTGATTTATACAGTTAAAATAGACATATTAGTAACCGAGTACCCCGAAGAAACTTCTGCGAACAGCCTTACAAAAAAAAAAAAATATTACACTAAGGGCGAGATTTCCCCAAATAAATTATCTTTGTAAAGCCTTTAATATATTACACCCTTAAAAAATCGAAGGGTAGGAAGAAAAATCTCTTAAGGGCCTTTTTTATCGAACGAAGGACTGTTGCTAAAATTTGCTTCTTACATTAAAACGTACAAGACATCTACGACAATAGCCGACCCAAAACGTTCCCGTTGCGTCCAATCATCCAACACCAAAACACCACAGCTATGGATTTCGTTCTATTATGAATCTGTCTGCTAGTAACAGGTTGACGGTGATAATCATCGGCTTTCGAAATGACAATCTTCGATCCACAGCTAGCTCTGTCCAATTGTATGCCCCATTTCCCCCCCCCCCCCCCCCCCCCACTGTACATGCAGCATGACTGGATTGGTCATTTATCTTGGATTACCCGTAGTTTTAATGCGAACTGATGAACTTCCCTGTTCTAAGCCAGTATTTACTTTACCATATATTAGTATTATTCATGGACGCTTATAACTAATTCTGGCTACGTATGCCATGTCCCCCCCTATTAGGTCATAAATTCGCAATATCGTGGATATTGGAAGTAAAATACACAAAAATCAATCTATATACTGAAGTAGGGAAATGTTTCTGTTGATGCTAAGTTTTCTTATTTTTACTAAAAGTGGGAAGTTGTACCCCTATTCGTCTATGGCGAGTGTAGTAGTACATTATTCTTCTGTTTTCGCCTATGAGCTTTGGTGTTAGATTATAAAGTTTTATCGATTCGCATCCAATGGCGTTGTTCCCGGTCTGAGGTTACAAAATCTTTGATGCCACTACTGAGATTATGTTGCCAAAAATTCATATTTAACATATTTACATGTATAGCCAGTCCCAAAATATAAGGTCCTGATTTTTACCGTTTTAAGTGGGCAATATAAAAGTTTGGACCTTTTGTTTATGATAGGTTGCAGAGATGGACTTAAGGAATTTTATTCATTAATGCAAATAAATATTAATTATAAGTGTTTTTGGAGATGTTTATTTATAGATGCATGTAAAAACATAAATGGATAAAGTGAAGTATAATATATAGTTTGTATGAATGAGGTTTACAAGAGGGGACATATTGTATAATAAAAATAATTCGGTTTCACTATCGCTGTCATCAGCTGAGGTTAATTATCAGTGGTTTTATTATTATTTACATAAATATATGAATCTTCAAATTTAACAACGTGCTGAATGGAATTCTTCCAGCTTTCACAAGGATATATGATTTATAACTTTTATTATAATTCAACCAACCTGACACGCTTTAAGCAGGAGAAAACATTTTTGTGCCTTTATTTTGATTTAAACTTGATGCCAAATATGTTCAAATGGATTAAAACACACAATAATACGGAGGAGGAAGCTCCAAAACAGTGTTTCAAGCTGAACCAGCTTCGAGCTCAAAATAGAACGAAACATGTTCATTGTAGTAGTTAAGTGATTAACAAACCGACGCCCGATGTTCGATGTTGTCAATTCACTGGGACTTCTCATTACTTTTTAATGAGCAATGGCATAATTTATTGACGATCTTCGTTCATTTACGGACGCTCTACTAGAAATATACTCTTGCGATTATATTACATTTTTAGGTGTAATATAAAGTGACAGTTTATTAAGTTAAATTTTTCTATCGAAATCCATTTCGTCGTTAAAAGGAGCACCCCTCTTTGCCTGGTTCTGTAGTTTTTGCATATTTAAAACAGTATAGCAATGTAGATAGCGAAAACTCACTTAATAATCTTAATAACGAAAATCAGTACTACAAGTAGGTATTTACACACCCACAAACAAGTAGTGTTTTTATTTAACGTTATAGTTCTTGGCAAGTTTGCAAGGTAAGGAGGAAAACAAGGAGCCTTCAACAGTCAGGTTGAAATATTTTTGTATTGTAACAATTATACAAGGAAAAAGTATTTTTATAAATGGTCGGCTAAATTATATATACAAAAATAATCATAAATGTTTGCTTAATATCTGCCCAAAAACCCAATTTGGAAAAACTATTTATTGATTCAAATGTTTCAAATTTTACTTTTTATACAGTTAGAGCAGCCCTTTTAATTTTCTTATTTTAAAAATACTAATTAAATACTTCTCAGGCTATTCCAATGAAAATTGTAACATACATATATTTCCCTACAGAAGGTCCTGTTCAATAGAGTAATAAACTGTGTTATTTCAATATTTATAATCATTTATAATCACATCATATAAATATGTAAATGCAACATTTTTTTAAATTAGATCTTCAAAATACTGGTTAAAGTTAGATTTACCCAGACTTTCCCTCGCTTGTACTAGAAGTTTTAAAAATAAATTCGATAAGTTTTTTTAAAATAACGATAGATATTTCATTGTGGAGGTATTAATTACTCAAAGGGAAAATTGAGCCTATACAAAAAATTTTTTTATTTGAAAAAGACACAGTACGGGACACTAATTGCGCAAATCTAACTTGTACTTGATCGGTTTTTTTTTATTTTTACAGGACTTAGACTATCCTTTGAAATTATCGCCTGCTAGAATTTTGAAAGTATTTTGTTTATATTAGCATAATAAATCCTTAGAGTTCCTGTTAACTTCTGTTTATTTACTTCTTAAATTCCCATTTCCGTTAAGGAACACTTATAAGATCATTTCGGTATCTATCTGTCCGTCTGTTCACGGCCCGATTTTCTCCGAAACTATTTGACATAGAAATGTTTGGGAATAGTTTTTGGGGGTGTGGAAATCGGAGGTGAAAAAAACATTTTTTTTACCAGGTCATCGACGTGGGGTGTCAAATAAAAGCTTGTAAAAACGCAAGTTTAAAATATATTATATAATGTAATACTTGCCCACACTATTCTTCGTATTATTTTTGACAAAATCTGCCAAAAAATTGCTTAATGTCCCCCCTTTCATCTTCGACTAAAGTATTTGATCCAAACAGTTTGAAAAAACTCTGGAATATTCTCCACAGGGTGTAGATTTGAATGAAGAATTTATCCACGAGAACCCCCCAACTGCATTTACCTTTAATAATTTATTTGATTATATAAAAAAAAATGGAAATTTCAAGGGTCATCAGTTTCCAGCAAAGATCGGAAAAAAAAACTTTTTTGAAAACTCATTTGGATCCCCCTCCCCCCCCCCCCCCCCCGATTCCAGTGTGTTTTGCTGACAGCAGCCATAGATGATCATTGTTGTACCTCCGTAACAAATAATTTTTATTTTAAAAGCAATCAACATACGGAAAACATTAATTGCGCATGGTCCAACTTGTGCACTTCTGTTTTTTTTTCGGCCGGTTATTCTTAATATAATCGCATTTCCGATATCTTGTGGAAAACGCATAGTAGGTGATAAAGTAGTGACCATAATGTTAACGTTTTAAAAGAAGTACTTTTGAAAATTTTTGTAAAAGTCATATTCATTAAAAAGTAAGTTTTTCCCAGCTGGTCGTGTTTTTGGAAATTGAATAATAATCGTATATTTATTCGCTCGAGCTTTTACAATTTGCTCATCTATCATGCTAAAAAAAACCGGTCAATCAATCAAATGCAAGTTGGGACCTGCGCAATTAGTGTTTCCGTACTGTGGACTAACTTTAAATTATAAAAATTTTTGTTACGGAGGGTACAAAATAATCTGTGACATCACAAAATACCACCCCAAATGAGTTTTCAATAAAATAATGAGGAGCGCCCAGATTACAAACATGTCTAGTCATATACTGACTCAGCAGGCTAATCAGGACCAGACCAGAAATAAGACAAAAAAGTTCCTGACATGAGACCCTTTTTAAGATCCAATATGTATTTTCACGTTTCTTTCATAGTCAATAAATCAATATAGAATCTACTTGGTAAAAGTTTTAAGAAATAAATATTTCACTACCTAAATACTTGTTTAATTGTTAAACGAATAAAATAAAAATTATTTTCGCTCGATAACCTTAATGCCTAAGGCAGAGTAGCTATCACTGTCGGTTCAATTCACAACTTTCGGACGAAATTAAACCTTCACCATTTTGGCGGGTAGGCAACTAGCTTTTTCTTATAACAGAAAAAAATTAATCAAACGTAACGCACTAGTGATTATTTTTCGCTGAAACTTACCTTTTTTGAAGACTATTCCAGAATTTGTTTCAAAATTTTTTGTTGATCAGTGCTTTTCTAGATAGGATCGGGTGGACGGAGGCCTTTGGGCATTCTTTTAAAAATAATACAAATATATATTGTTTGATATTAGTGTTTTCATAAGCATGTCATTTGACTATCCCACTCGATGATCTGGCGCGCTAATTCCTCCCGGTTAAATAAGATTTTACGACTCTTTCCATTTTTCGCCCTCACCAACAACTAACCCCTTACAAGTCTAAAGTTTAACCCTTCAAACTTACACGGTTCTTGATTGGGCATGCATTTGCCTATTACTTTGATGACGCTCAATTTCAACTTTTCTAACACTAAAAAATGATATTTTTAATAATGCATTGGGAAGAAAGTCGCGCGGAAAGTGAATTCTTACAAGAAAAAATTGGTGTACAAATCATAACTTAACTGATTCATTAAAAAAAACTAAAAATATAACTCGTAAAAGTAATTTGTTATACACCCATCTCCGTAATGTTGCTGATTTTCCCCACCCCCCCCCCCCCCCCCCCCATGGATCCATTAAGAACTAACTTTTTAAATAATACTTAAATTATTATATTTTTTACACTACTTTTGCTTTTCTCTTAGGTTACTAGAAATTTCTATTTAACTCACATTTATTACTAATTTCAAAACTTTTTACCCAGTGCACACAATTAATTATTATATTTAAAAAAAATGTGTGCATTCTTCCGGAAAAATATATAACTTTCCGATCAATTTTAATCTGACTACGTATTTCATTGTCATCCGGAGGCGAGGAAAATAGTTATTTCCAAAAGGTTTTATCCCCCTAACCTACTATGACTCATGGCCCCATAAAAAATAAACAAACAAATTTGGAATTGAAACAGTCAATCCTTGTATTGATCATTTTGTATTTGATATAGATATGAAATCTTTAACAAATGAATAATCTGTATTTATTATTTTTATATAAAAAAAAAATTATGTTGTCAGGATGTTTGTAGTTTAAAAAAAAAGAGTTGTTTATTGAACTTTTAAGCTTTGATTGCAAAGGCCTCCATTTAGGGCACCCCCCCAAAGATGTAGTCTAAATTTGGTCTTGCTAGGTCCTGCGAATTATTTTCGAAAATAAACACTAAAGCAATACAAAAATGATATAAGATTTTTCTTTGTGCTTTGTAAAACAAACGTTATAAAAACATATATATTTACTATTATTACTTACTCAATTTTGCTCATCACCGTTTATCATAATATTGTTAATATACCTTCTCATTCTAATACTATGTGTACAAGTATGGAATGCGAATTTTTTTTCTAAAAAACATGTTAAATTCGGAAGAATGATAAAAGTGCTTTATTCAAAGTATGCTCCATCGCTTGTTATACATTTTTCCCATCTTTCGAGCAATTTGTGAATACCACGCCAGTACAAATCTTCCCTTTTGCTGCGAACCATCATCGAGCCATTTTTTCACATCTTTCTAGGAACCAAAGCGCTGCTCAGCAAGTGCGTGACCCATCGATGCAAACAAGTAGTAATCGGAAGGAGCCAAGTCTGGCGAGTAAGCCGCATGGGGTAGAACTTCCAGCTGAGTGCTTCTAACATGTCGCGAACGGATTTTGGCCGTATGTGATGGAGCTCTGTCATGTTGAAAAAAATGGACTTCGTAGTGCCTCTTTCGGGTGTTCTGGCCTTTTTTCAAGCAGCGAAACGGTTCAAATCGGTCGTATGTTTTTGGTAACGTTTATATTAACCGTTTTCCCAGATTTTAAACAGCTATAATAGACCACGCCCCTCTGTCCCACCAAATAAGGCATCTCTTTCGGCCAAAAGACTCGTTCTTGCGGTCGGATACCCTTGATTTTTTGCGCTTGGGAATTCCTCAAAATAAAATCCACTTTTCATCCCTATCTATACGATGCAAACACGCCATTCCTTTTGTACGAGCGACCAAGATGTCCCTGTTTTTGCGCTGTGCTATTTGCCTGTCGTTCAACTCATGTGGTATCCATTCTATCGGGTTCTGAATGTTTCCCATCGCTCGTCGCCGATTGGAAACAGCCTGTTAACCTAACGCCCAATTTAGCGAGCGACGAGTTGTTTTTGTGTTTGCGAATCATCTTAATCCAACAATGGCTACCAATTTCACATCTTCGTTATTTTTTAGGCGGTTTTCCCACGTTCCTTGTCTGCAAAAGTGACCATTAAGGTAAAACGCCGAAACAAACACTTCGGGGTGGTTGGCGAGGATTGGGGGGACGTAATGCGTGAGGGGGCGGTCGAGGGGTTGAGTCCTGTTCACCATAATGATTGCATCGAAGGTAAATCGGTTTGATTCAACAGCACATTTTCTTCAAATGACATTACTGTCAGCGAATGCTCTGTTTTCGTGTAATGCTGTTCGTGCATGATTCCAAACTACGAACAAAAAACTATATTAACTGGAGAACGTTTACCGACAAAAATTAATGCATATTGAGCCGAGCGTGAAACAGGGCGGGAAAAATGACCAGCAAACTGCCAAAAGAGGGGGGGGGGGGGGGGGGGAGGGGGAGGGGGACGATACAAGTGATTTTTTCAACATCACAGCGCTCGGCCCCGCATGTTGCAAAATTCGTCAAGGAAATGCTAGAAGCGTCTTGGAATGGGATGTCCTAACCACCACCCTCCGTACTCAACCAGACATGGCTTCCTTTTGGATTATCACTTGCACCAGATCGATGATGCATGATCTATCTGAACAGCGCTTCCATTCTTTTTATGAGGAAGGCCTAAAAAAGGGTCGATGCGGCGATAGCTTCAAAAAATGAAATCGCTCTTTCAGCGTGGTATTCTTATGCTGCCCACATAGATGGAAGTACGTAAGTGGCTATGCGTTGGATTAAAGGCGGATATTTATTACCGAAATATCCCTCAAAATTAATTCACATACCCAATAGATAATAAGAAAAGTTAAATATACTCATTCGGTAACTTTTAAATTCTATTTTGCACAATCAATCATATATGTCTATTTTTTGGTAATCAACCATCGAAAAAAGTAGAAATTTATTAATCATCAAACCTGTAAAGGTTTTTTGGTCAATTCACGTATAAAATTTTGGTATTGGATTGTACCGATTCAGCTTATGTTTTTTTCTTGCTTTGTAGAGGAGAATATTCTTGTAATCCCGTAGCAATGTTTTCTACATAACCTGAACACAACATCATGCTATGCATGGTGAAGAAAAAATGGCGGATCGATCAGGAGGAATGGATATTTTAAATTTCGGTTTTAGTTTCAATGTATATTTGATTAACATCAGGTATTGTGGATTTCGGAGTTCATAAGATTAAGGCATAAAATTTTCCAAACTCGACATGGCAAATCCAATTGACAAAATAATCAAATTAATCCATCGCCAATTTTCAACCGATTTGAGAACATAATTATTGATTTTCGGAATCGTAGTTTTAAAATACTATATCATACATTAATTCTATGTACCTTATCTGCAACCTGAACTATCCAATATTTATTTTAAAGTACCAATAATTTCAAAAATATCACCAATCCTTACTATGGAATGCACTGACCAGAGATAATTTCTTTTCTTATAATATTAAAAAATATTGGTTCCTAACACTACAAAAATAAAGTGTCAAATCTTACTTCTCTGAAAGTTTCGCCTACGATTGTCATCATACTTTTTTCGATCCATACTCTTCGTGCATTATATCAACAAATTCAGTGAATCAAGACGTTGTTCTTCAATTCAAAAAACGAGGCATTTTTTACGCTACTAAATTACCCCAAATACTTGAGTGTAAGATGCTTCGAGATATTCTTAAAAATTTTAAAATATCTTAAAAGGAACTTCCAGGAAAAGGGACATTCAAGCGCGTTTGTAAGCCGTTTAAAAAAAAAAAACCTTTTTAAAAATGTTTAGGTGCTTGCAAGTGAATGGTTTTAAAAACTTCGATTATTTCAGGAATCCAAAGCTCTTAGGGGGGGGGGCGGTTCGCACAGTGGGGGAAAAACGAAAAATCTTGTTTCAATATTGTCTAGAGCCTTCAATTATGGTTCGATTTGGGGACGATTTTTTTTTTTACTTAAAGCTTATTAAATTCCGAACAAAGTGTGTGTCGGAGCAGAGACATTTTTCAATTAAACATTTGTTTCAAAATGTGCGGACGTTGGTTTCCTGATTTTATAGCGACTGAAACACAGAAAAACGCTTACAGTTTCAAACCAAGTTGGTGCCATCTGTTTAGCATATAGCAAGACCACTTTTTTGCTAAACAGCAAACAATGTGGCATTTAGTGCAGCAAATGATATTTAGCTGTCCCTATTTTACCTAAGAAAACGTTTTAGCTGTTTGTAGCCATTTTCTAGCTGTGTGAGGGCTGTCCTTTTACTGCGTGTATCGCTGTTTTTTGTATTATCTGCTAGAAAATTGTATCTACGATACTTAAAATTTACAAGCAGCAATATTCTAGCAATAACTGCATGAAAATTTAAATCCCGCAACTAACCTTGAATTACGTTGAATGATCTGACTGCCACAGTCTAAAATGCCACAGAGAAACTTTTCTTGCTCGATTCAGTTTTTGGCATCTGCCATACTTGCTTTGTCATTTTAAGTCGATTGTTGAAACATATTGTATAATTAACAACCTGTAAAAAGAAATTATATATGCACAATGTTATGGATATAAAATAATAATTGGTACGTTTTTATCATTATTTATAATAACTTTTATAGTGTTTTATGGCAGCCATTTTGGGTTCATTTATTATTAATTCTTGTAACTGTGGATATTTAGTTTTATGATTGCGACTAAAAAAAAAACATATATACACGCATTTTAGCATTAAACTTGGTTTGAAATTCTGTAAGCGTTTTCTGTGTTTCAGTCGCTATATAAATCAGAAACCGCCATTTTGAGACGTCCGCCATTTTGAAAAAACAAAAGTTGTAATTGAAAAAATGGGCTCAGACAACTTTGTTCGGGATTTAATAAGCTTCAATTTAAAAAAAAAAAATCGTCCAAATCGAACAAAATTGAAGGCTACTAGACAATTTTGAAACACCGATTTTTCGTTTTTCCACCACTGGTGCGACCGCCCTAAGAAGCTTTGATTCTCGAATTATCGAAGTTTTAAAAACCATTCACTTGCAAGCACTAAACATTTTTAAAAAGGTTTGTTTATTTAAACGGCTACAAACGCGCTTGATGTTCCTTTACTGGAAGGTCTTTTAAGATATTTTAAAATTTTTAAGAAGATTCTCGAAGCACTTACTCAAGTATTTGGGTAATTAGTAGCGAAAAAATGGCCGCTGTTTTTTGAAATTGAAGAACCCTTCTTGAATCACGAATTTGTGAATGTTATAAGCTCGAAAGAGTAAGGATCGAAAAAAAAAGTCTGACGCAATCGTAGGCGAAAAACTTCAAGAGTAAGTAGATTGGGGACACTATATTTTGTAGTGTTAGGAAACCATTATTTTTAAAATATTTATGAAGGATTCATTATTTCTGTCTGTGGCATTTCCGATTGTTAGATGGTGATATTTTTGAATTATTGGTACTATAATAATTAATATATTGGTTAGTTCAGGGTTGCAGAATAACATGGGTACATAGAATTAAAGTTATGATATAGTATTTTAAATCTACGATTCCGAAAATCATTAATTTTGTTCTAAATCGGTTGAAAATTGGGCGATGGATAATTTGTTATTTTGTCAATGGATTTGCCATTTCGAATTTGGAAAAATTTTATGCCTTAATCTATGACTCCGAAATCACAATACCAGATTTAAATCAACTATTACATTTGAAACTAAAAAACCGATTTAAATATTAATCTCCTGATCGATCCGCCATTTTTTCTTCAACATGCATTGCATGCTGTTGTGGTCAGGTTATGTATAAAACATTGCTACGGGATTACAAGAATATCTCCTCTACAAAAGCAAGAAAAAACATAAGCTGAATCGGTACATCCAATACAAAATTATACGTGAACTTGACCAAAAAACCTTTTACAGGTGAAATTAATAAACTTCTACTTTTTCGAAGTTGATTACCAAAAAATATACATATATGATGATTGTGCAAAATTGATGTAAAAAGTTACGCATGAGTATATTTAACTTTTCTTATTATCTATTGGGTATGTGAATTAATTTTTTGAGGGATTTTTCGGTGTTAAAAATATCGCTTTACCAACGCTAGCCACTACTTACTTCCATCTTTGTGGCAGCATATGAATACCACGCTGAAAGAGCGATTCATTTTTTGAAGCTATCGCCGAAATCGACCCATTTTTAGGCTTCCTCATAAGAAATGGAAGCGCTGTTCAGAGAGATCATGCATCATCGATCGGAACAAGTGATAATCAGAAGGAGCAATGGTCTGGTGAGTACGGCGGGTGAGGTAGGACATCCCATCCAAGCGCTTCTAGCATTTTCCTTGACGAATTTTGCAACATGCGGCCGAGCGCTTGTGATGTTGTTTGAAAAATCACTTTGTCGTGTCTTTTGGCAGTTTGCGGTCATTTTCTGTTTAAAGCTCGGCTCAATTGCATTAATTTTTGTCGGTAACGTTCTCAGTAATAGTTTTGTTGGGTTGGAACAGCCGAAACAGCATACCGAACACAGAGCATTCGCAGACAGTACTTTCATTTGAAGAAAATTGCTGTTGAATCATACCGATTACTTCGAGAATCTTATGGTGAACATGCTCCATCGCAAGATACGTGTGAACGATGGTTTCGGCGTTTCAAAATGGTCACTTTTGCAGACAAGGAACGTGGGAAAACCGCCAAAAAAATACGAAGATGTGAAATTGGAAGCATTGTTGGATTAAGATGATTCGCAAAACACAAAAACAACTCGTCGAGCAATTGGGCGTTTAGTTAAACAGGCTGTTTCCAATCGGCTACGAGCGATGGGAAACATTCAGAACCCGATAGATGGATTACCACATGAGTTGAACGACAGGCAAATAGAACAGCGCAAAAAACACGTGTGACATCTTGGTCGCTCTCGGTACAAAAGGAAGGCGTGTTTGCATCGTATAGTTAGGGGATGAAAAGTGGATTTATTTTGAGAATTCCAAGCGCAAAAAATCATGGGTATCGACCGCAAGAACGAGTCGTTTTGGCAGAAAGACGATGCTCTGTATTTGGTGGGACCAGAGGGGCGTGGTCTATTATGAGCTGTTAAAATCTGGGGAAAAACGGTTAATATTAAACGTTACCAAAAACAATTGACCGATTTTTGAAACCGTTCGCTGCTTGAAAAAAAGGGCCAGAACACCGAAAGAGGCACTACGAAGTCATTTTTCTACATGACAGAGCTCCATCACATACGGCCCAAAATCAGTTCGCGACATGTTAGAAGCACTCAGCTCGGAAGTTCTACCCATGCGGCTTACTCGCCAGACTTGGCTCCTTCCGATTACTACTTGTTTGCATCGATGGGTCACGCACTTGCTGAGCAGCGCTTTGGTTCCTAGAAAGATGTGAAAAAAAATGGCTCGATGAATGGTTCGCAGCAAAAGGGGAAGATTTGTACTGGCGTGGTATTCACAAATTGCTCGAAAGATGGGAAGAAAAATGTATAACAAGCGATGGAGCATACTTTGAATAAAGCACTTTTTATCATTCTTCCGAATTTAACATGTTTTTTAGAAAAAAAATTCGCATTTCATACTTGTACACATAGTATTAGGAATGAGAAGGGTATATTAACAATATTATGATAAACGGTGATGAGCAAAATGAGTAAGTAATATAGTAAATATATATGTTTTTATACGTTTGTTTACAAAGCACAAAGAAAAATTTATATGCATTTTTGTATTGCTTTAGTTGTTTATTTGTCGAAATAATTTCGCAGGACTAGCAAGTCAAATTTAGGACTACTCTGTGCCCTAAATGGAGGCCTGCATCAAAGCTTAAAAGTCATACATCTTTTTTTTAAACTACAACATCCTGACACTAATTTATATAAAAATAATAATACAGATTATTCATTTGTTAAAAATTCATAGCATATCTATATCAAATACAAAATGTCATACAAGGATTACTGTTTTCAATTCCAAATTTGTTGTTTATTTTTTATTTCATGTCATATTATATAAAACCTTTTGGAAAAAAAAAACTATTTTCCTCGCTCATACAATGAAAACTAGCAGATTAAAATTGATCGGATAAGTTATAATTTTCCGGAAGAAATGCACACATTTTTTTTTAAAATATAATAATTAATTGTGTGCACTGGTAAAATTTTGAAATTAGTAATAAATGTGTTAATAGAAAATTTCTAGTAACCTAAAAAAGCAAAAGTGTGTAAAAAATATAATAATTTAATAATTTAAAAATTAGTTTTATGATCCATTAAAATCGCAACATCGGAGATATTATAACAAAACTTTTACTTCTTTTTAGTTTTTTTATTGAATCAGTTAGTTAATTTTACACCAATTTTCTTTAAGAATTCACTTTCCACTTCCAATGCATTATTAAAAATATCATTTTTAGTGTTAGAAAGTTGAAATTTGGCACAAATATAGAAATTGATGGCCCCCAATCAGAACCGTGTAGTTTTGAAGGTTAAATTTAGACTTAAGGGGTTAGTTTTGGAGGGGCGAAATGGAAAGTGAAAAAAAAAATTACAGATCATCGAGTGGGGTGTCAAATGACAGCTTATGAAAACACTAATTCAAAAATATATATTTGTATTACTTTTTAAAAGAATGCCCCAAAGGCCTCCGTCCACCGATCCTATCTAGAAAAGCACTGATCAAAAAATTTTGAAAAAATTCTGGAATAGTCTTCAAAAAGGGTAAGTTCAGCGAAAATTATCACTAGTGCGTTACGTTTGATAATTTATCTGTTATAAGAAAAGCTAGTTGCCTACCCGCCAAAATGGTGAAGGTTTATTTCGTCGAAAGTTGTGAATTGAACCGACAGTGATAGCTACTGCCTTAGGCATTAGGTATCGAGCGAAAATAATTTTATTTTATTCGTTTACAATTAAACAAGTATTTAGGGTAGTGAATATTTATTTTAAACTTTTACCAGTAGATTCTATATTGATTTATTGACTATGAAAGAACGTGAAAAATACATATTGGATCTTAAAAAGGTCTCATGTCAGGAACTTTTTGTCTTATTCTGGTCTGGTCTGATTAGCCTGCTGAGTCAGTATATGACTAGACATGTTTGTAATCTGGGCTCTCAATTATTTTATTGAAAACTCATTTGGGGTGTATTTTGTGATGTCACAGATTATTTTGTACCTCCGTAACAAAAATTTTTATTTTAAAGTTAGTCACAGTACGGAACACTAATTGCGCAGGTCCAACTTGCATTTGACCGTTTTTTTAGCATAAGATGAGAATTGTAAAGCTGAGCGAATAAAATACGATTATTTCAATTTCAAAAACACGACAGCTGGGGAAAAAACTACTTTTTATGAATATGACTTTTACAAAAATTTCAAAAGTACTCTTTTAAAACTTTAACATTATGGTCACTTTTATCACCCTATGCGTTTTCAAGATCGGAAATGCGATTATATTAAGAATAACCGGCCAAGTGCAAGTTGGACTTGCGCAATTAATGTTCCGTATGTTGATTGCTTTTAAAATAAAAATTTTTGTTACGGAGGTACAAAATGATCAATGGCTTCACAAAACACACTCCAAATGAGTTTTCAAAAAAGTTTTTTCCGATCTTTGCTGGAAACTGATGACCTTGAAATTTCATTTTTTATATATCAAATAAAATTATTAAAGGTAATGCACTCGTGATAATTTTCATTCAATCTACACCCTGTGGAGAATATTCCAGAGTTTTTTCAAAATGTTTTGATCAATACTTTTCGAGATAAGGGGGGACAGCAATTTTTGGCAACTTTTTTAAAAATAATACGAAGAATAGTGTGGGCAAGTATTACATTATATATATTTTAAACTTGCGTTTTTACAAGCTTTTATTTGACACCCCAGTCGATGACCTGGTAAAAAAATGTTTTTTTCACCTCCGATTTCACCCCCAAAACTATTCCCAACTTTCTATGTCAAATAGTTTCGGAGAAAATCGGGCGTGACAGACGGACAGATAGATACCGAAAATGATCTTATAAGTGTTCCTTACGGAATGGAATTAAGAAGTAAATAAAAGAAGTTACAGGAACTCTAAGGATTTTATGCTAAATAAACAAAATACTTCAAAATTAGCAGGCGATATTTCAAAGGATAGTCTAAGCCTGTAAAAAAATAAAAAACCGATCAAGTACAAGTTAGATTTGCGCAATTAGTGTCCCGTACTGTGTCTTTCAAATAAAAATTTTTGTTTAGCTCAATTTTCTTTGAGTAATTAATACCTCACAATGAAATATCTATCGTTTAAAATATCGAATTGTATTTTTAAACTTCTAGTTTTGCGAGGAAAGTCTGGGTAAATAACTTTACCAATATTTTGAAGTTAATTTAAAAATGTTGCATTTACTTTATATGATGTGATTATAAATGATTATAAATATTGAAATAACACAGTTATTACTCTTATTGAACAGGACCTTCTGTAGGGAATATATGTATGTTACAATTTTCATTGAATAGTCTGAGAAGTATTTAATAGTATTTTTAAAATAAGAAAATTAAAGGCTGCTCTAACTGATAAAAGTAAAATTTGAAACATTTGAATCAATAATAATTTTCCAAATTGGTTTTTTGGCAGATATTAAGCAAACATTTATGATTATTTTTATATATATTTAGCCGACATTTATAAAATACTTTTTCTTGTATAATTTACAATACAAATATTTCAACCTGACTGTGAAGGCTCTTGTTTTCTCTTACCTGCAAATCTTGCCAAGAAACTATAACGGTAAATAAAAACACTACTTGTTGTGGGTGTGTAATACCACTTGTAGTACTGATTTTCGTTATTAAGATTTATTAGTGAGTTTTCGCTATCAATTGCTATACTGTTAATATGCAAAAACTACAGAACCAGCAAAGAGGGGTGCTCCTTTAACGAAAATGGATTTCGATAGAAAAATTTAACTTTATAAACTGTCACTTTATATTACACCTAAAATGTATAAATCGAAAGATATATTTAGCGTCCGTAAATGACGAAGATCGTCAATAAATTATGCCATTGCCATTAAAAGTATGAGAAGTCCCAGTGAATTGACAACTCGGGCGTCGGTTTGTTAATCACTTAACTACTACATGACATGTTTCGTTCTATTTTGAGCTCGAGCTGGTCAGCTTGAAACACTGTTTTGGAGCTTCCTCCGTATTATTGTGTGTTTAATCCATTTGAACATATTTGGCATCAAGTTAAATCAAAAATAAAGGCACAAAATGTTTCTCCTGCTTAAAGCGTGTCAGTGGTTGAATTAGTAATAAAAGTTATAAATCATATACCTTGTGAAAGCTGGAAGAATTCCATTCAGCACGTTGTTAAATTTGAAGATTCATATATTTATGTTAAATAATATAAAACCACTGATAATTACCTCAGCTGATGACAGCGATAGTGAAACCGAATTATTTTTATTATACAATATGTCCCCTCTTGTAAACCTCATTCATACAAACTATATATTTATACTTCTTATCCATTTGTTTTTACATGCATCTATAAATAAACATCTCCAAAAAACACTTATAATTATATTTATTTGCATTAATGAATAAAATTCTTAAGTCCATCTCTGCAACCTATCATAAACAAAAGGTCCAAACTTTTATATTGCCCACTTAAAACGGTTAAAAATCAGGACCTTATATTTTGGGACTGGCTATACAGGTAAATATGTTAAATATGAATTTTGGCAACATAATCTCAGTAGTGGCATCAAAGAGTTTTGTAACCTCAGACCTCAACGCCATTGGATGCGAATCGATAAAACTTTTAATCTAACACCAAAGCTCATAGGCGAAAACAGAAGAATAATGTACTACTCTCGCCATAGACGAATAGGGTACAACTTCCACTTTTAGTAAAAATAAGAAAATTAGCATCAACAGAAACATTTCCTACTTCAGTATATAGATTGATTTTTGTATTTTACTTCCAATATCCACGATATTGCGAATTTATGACCTAATAGGGGACATGGCATACGTAGCCAGAATTGTTATAAGCGTCCATGTATAATACTAATATATGGTAAAGTATATACTGGCTTAGAACAGGGAAGTCATCAGTCCATTAAAACTACGGGTAATCCAAGATAATGGACAATCCAGTCATGCTGCTTAGCAAGAATCAAATTAAGCTATAGACGAAGATGCATTTCGAAAGCCGATGATTATCACCGTCACCTGTTACTAGCAGACAAGTTCTAAATAGAACGAAATCTGCTGTGTGTTGGTTTGATGATTGGTCAACGGAACGTTTGGGTCGGCTATTGTCGTAGATGTCTTGTACGTTTAATGTAAGAGCAAATTTTAGCAACAGTCTTCGTTCGATAAGCCTTAAGAGATTTTTCTTCCTACCCTTCGATTTTTTAAGGGTGTATATATTAAAGCTTTAAAAGATAATTTATTGGGGAAATCTCGCTTAGTGTAATATTTTTTTTTTTGTAAGGCTGTTCGAAAGTTCTTCCTCGGTTACTAATTTCTATTTTACTGTAAAAATCGCCTTTTGAATTCGTTTGTCCCCCCACGCCTCTATGAATGTAGAAACCCATCTACCTCCTTCCTCCCTATAACCTGACAACGCCACTGAATATTATAGCTTTTAGACAAACTTGTATATTTAAGTTTACGTATTTTCGGATTTAAGAAATAGCGAAAATTCCTTGCAAAAACTCATGATTGTTCCTTATTTGCATATCAAACGGTAAGTTATTATTTCAATAATTTTAAAGTGCGGGCCTATTAAGGTTGAATTTTTAAGTTTATCAATAAATAAGTACTTACAATGGCCTAGCATGAGCATTTAAGATGTTTCGCATGAGAGGTTTCATGTTCGACATAGAAATGGTAATATGGTCTATTAATCATCACTCATTAGTTTATTCAATATCGTCTGTACGGCTATCCATTACTTTGGGATTTTCTTTATTTATCATGCTGGCAAATTCAGTAGAAAATATAGTCTAGTTAACATAACCTTAAAAAAAGTTTATTTAAATTAATTTGTGTGCAAGGCGAATATTCAAAAAGGAAAATGAAAAGTTACATTTTCGTCAAGTTATGTTATATGAATTTAAAAAGGGAGTGAGTGTTGGAACTGCAACAAAAAATATTCAAGACATTTAATTCTAGTATTTCTACTCTTAGGACAGTTAAAAAGTGATTTGGTCGATTTCGAAATGCTAACTTTAATCTAAAACGATAAACTTCGCTCTGAGCGATCTCCCGGCATTGATAATGACTTTATCCGTGGCTTAGCGAATATTAATCCACGGATTACTACTGAAGAGATTGCTGAGCGACTAAATATTGACAGTTCGACTGCATTTCATCATTTAAAGCAACTTGGATACACTTCGAAATTCGATGTATGGGTTCCGCACGTTTTGACAGAACGGAACAAACTAAACCGTGTTTTCACAGCCATTTCTCTCCTCGCCTGTCAACAAAACGAACCTTTCTTGGACCAAATCATAACTGGAGATCAAAAATGGGTGGTGTATAACAACATAATAAGAAGAAGAAGCTAAAAGCATGGAAGTGAAAGAGCAGAATCTATGGCAAAGGCTTATTTGCATCCAAT
Source organism: Pachyrhynchus sulphureomaculatus (assembly GCA_019049505.1). Taxonomy (NCBI): domain Eukaryota; kingdom Metazoa; phylum Arthropoda; class Insecta; order Coleoptera; family Curculionidae; genus Pachyrhynchus; species Pachyrhynchus sulphureomaculatus. Next base: position 169,585,784 of record CM032456.1, read on the forward strand.
GAAAGTCTTGTTATGTGTCTAGTGGGATTGCAAAGGAATAATTTTTTACGAGCTTCTTCCACGTGACCAAACAATAACTACGGAGACGTACTGTGTGTACCCACCTCATTGTTGGAGTCCAAGCAAAACGTCCAAATTTGGTCAATCGAAAAGGCATCATGTTTCACCATTACAACGCTAGACCAGATCTTGTTCAACAGACACTGCAAAAATTTTAGGAATGGGAAATCCTCCAGCTCCCGCCGTATTCCCCTGACCTGGCCCAGTGAGATTTTCATCTGTTTCATTTTCTACAAAATAATTTGTTTCTATGGAAGAAGTCAAAAACTACCTTACGAGTTTTTTTAAAGAGAAACTACGCAGTTTCTACAAAGAAGGAAATCAAAACTTGTAAAACGTTGGAAAACAGATATAGAAAATGTATTGTAGTTAATTTGGTTTCTAATTGGGTACGAACTATTGCAATTATCCAATACAATACTTACCTAAATTCCTAAAGGTTGACGAAAATGTCGAATATATTGCTCTGCGTTCCTGGTTAGTAGGCTCCTTAACAGAAGATTAGGAGAATGAGGTCAGCAATAAAAAATGCTTCATTTGTTAGGCGACATTTCGATGCTGTTTGTGAATATTTCTCAAGCTTCTACATATTGCACAAAATGTTGAATGCTATTGTGAGTCTTAAAATGTACCTTATAAGTGCCTCGTTTTATTTTATATTAATTTTAAACTCTATTTATACTTGTGATGAAGAATATATGTTTTGTTAACATATGTCTCCCATATCATATAAAGGCGTTTGATGCAATATTTGGAAGCTTGATAAAGATTCAAAATAAATAATTGAAACGTTGCGAAAAATAGAGCTTCTTTTACTGCTGTCCTGATTTCCACTACCTTTAACTAGCTATATTGCTGTTATCTATTTACTTTGATCCTGTCGGGCATCAAACTTTTTTTGAATTAACCCGAGTTTTTCTGTATATTTAGTTTTTACAGCCAATTTCAAAGGGATTTTAATCTACATATATTAGTGTATTTTGGTGGTATTATTGGGAACTCTGTTTTCCAATTTTAGAATTTTTTTTGACGATTTTACCATGTAACTGACCTATCCTTAGGGAAAATTGTAGGTCGCTAGCTGTGTATCAAACGGTATGTTGCAAAAGATACTACTAAAATTAATTAATTAGAAAGGAAGGAAATGCCAAATTGGGAAAGTTATTAGCAAACCAAGAAGGAGTATATTTCTATTTTCATTGTATTTTTGATATTTTTACATGTTCATTTTCTTCATGGCATTTGAATGCAGCTTAATAGAATTTAAAAAATAAATAAAATAATTGCTTATGTTTTAAAATACTCAATAAAATGTTCGGATGCTGCTTTTGACAAAACACAATTTTACTTAGTACCTCAAAAAATATGTTCCAGACTTCCACTAGAAAAATTCTTCTATAAACATCAAGTAATAAGCTGATATACTATAGGTGCTCAAAAATGTAATTGTCCTATGATATGCCAATGAAAACTTCAAACTGTAAAACTGACATAATTTGGCAATAAATCAATATATTGACCAAAGCAACCGTTAACTCGAGTACAAGACCAGAAAATTCATTCGCTGTCTGTATTTGTGATTAAAAGGATAAAAAATGAAATATTGTGGTAAAATTCTGTTACATTTTCTGTCACTTCCAGAGCCTTAATTTTCGATTTTTATATTAAATTCCACCCTAATAATGTACATTTGATGGTATTTACAACAGAGAATATTACACTGCCAAGAACAAGAGTTATAGCCTGTCCCAAAATCCTGATTTTTGCCGTTTTAAGTGGGCAATATAAAAATTCTGACCTTTCGTTTATGATAGGTTGCAGAGATGGACTTAAGAATTTTATTCATTAATGCAAATAAATAAAATTGTAAGTGTTTTTGGAGATGTTTATTTATAGATGCATGTAAAAACAGATAACAAATACGAATATAGAGTTTGAATGAATGGGGTTTACAAGAGGGGACATATTGTATAAATAAAAATATATTTTAACTTAAGCCTAATTCGGTTTCACTATCACTGTCATCAACTGAGGTAATTATCAGTGGTTTTATATTATTTACATAAATATATGAATCTTCAACTTTAACAACGTGCTGAATGGAATTCTTCCAGCTTTCATAAGGTCTATCATTTATAACTTTTTTACTAATTCACACGTTTAAAATAGGAGAAACATTTTGTGCCCTTATTTTTGATTTAACTTGATGCCAAATCTGTTCAATTGGATTAAACATACAGTAATACGGAGGAAGCCGCAAAACAGTGTGTCCCATTTTCTCAGCTATACTATCACAAACATATTTCTTTTTCAATTTATAGTCTTTTAAAACTTCCAAAAGATCACTTTTTTTATAACTAAAGTCAAAATAAATGTCAATTTCTAACATATATTCCTGTATTTCGATTTGGTGTTGGCTGCATTAGGAACCTTATTTAGTAGGCGACTATAGTAACTTGCATTGTCCATAACTATAACACTCTGTTCGGGAACATTTGGCAAAAGGGAATTTTGAAACCCATTTTCAAAAAGTTGTGCGGTGTCTTCGTGATAGTCTAAACTAGAATCTTTTATGTTTTTTGCAGATAATAGTAGACAATTCGATACCCAGCCCTTTTCATATCCAGCATGCAAAATGGTTATTCGTTTACCTTTATTTGAAGGTGCGTTAGTCTGACATTTTGTACTGCTGTCAACCCACCCTTTTTTGCACAGTGTCATGGGTATCGAACCATGTTTCGCCAATACTTTTTTATTTCTTGTAAGCAAGTATATCACAAGATTCGTAATCTTTGTGACTCCATCACTACTTGCCTTTTGTTGATTTTTCGGAACGTGAATTCCATTCTTAAAAGAATTCTGTGAAGGGTTGATCGGCCACAATGTATATTGGTCCCGTCCTGCACCAGTCTTAATTTTATTTTGTCTAGTGTCGACACCAACTGCTCTTCATACATAGAATATATTTTTCTCCTGTTTCACAATCGTCTACATGATGCATTCAAAAATCTTTCAATGGTTTTCCTACAATACCCTTAATCGTAGAAATTGGGGTTTTTGTTAGTTCACTGGTTTCTTGCAAAGCACTTTGTTTATTCAAATTTCTTTTTACCCAACTGTCGTAAACATTTGTTTAGCATCAAGTGATAATTGTTTTCTCTTGCGATAGCTACTATTGCAATTTTCCCATGGACGCCACATAATTAAAATAGAACAGTTACGTTGTAAGTTGTAAGTAAAACTAAAAATAAAAATAATAAAAAGTATCTTTCGAATCTTAATGGGGACCTGTGGTCATTAGACTTATATTATCAAATACTTAAAGGGCTCCAAACCAGATTGCCAGGTAGTAAATATATAGGTAAAAATAGATCCAATATTGCAGGTGCAAGTGAGGGTGATATACAAAGCAGGTAAAATAAAAATACGTTTATCGTAATACCTGGCAACTATGCACAAAACCTTAATAGGGTCGCTTATTGCCCCATTGAAAAAACAAAAAGCCACGATCTTATATCTTGGGATTTACTATACTATAACTTATTAAAAAAGTGTCGCCTTCAACAAAGTTCTATATACATAAAGCTTAAACAGAGTAAGTATCATAACAATCCGAAAATTAATACCATTGACGAAACAACAATCAGTTTCTATATTCTTTACTTTATGTTGATACTATGCCAGCGATGAGATTTCTTTTCCTTGCTTTAATTGCAATTTTGAAGAATCAAAAAAAAATCACTTTCGGGATTTTTTGCATTTCCTTACAAAAACATAGTTTCCCATTTCCGTCAGTTTGTTTGTCTTTGGTTGGCATATAATACTTCCAGTAAAAAAGGAACTTATAGTTTTTTTAGTGATATCGCTTTAAAGGAAGGAGAGGAAAGGGCTAGGGCTAGTTAAATATTATATAGTTTTCGTAGTATTATAAGAATTTTTCCTTGGTTGCGATCATGCACAAATTTTAAGATAATCATCTATAGTTAAACATATAAGGGTTAAAAGGGTTGCGGAAGGGGCTTAAGGGGTTGCTTGGTATATATCGCGGTTATGCTCTTGCCAGAATTCTTGAGGTTGAGAATTCAGGAATTTTTTCTCTCACTTTTTCCAGTTTTAGCTAAAATAGTATGTAGGAGCACAGATTATAGAACTGCTATGAACCTGTACGAGTATATTCTATGGCAGGGGTTAATGTCAGGTTTCAAATCAGGTTCAATTGTTTTGTAAAAAAGTTTCGTCACTGATGTGCGATACTTTTGCATACGTAATAAAATGGTTATCCTAGGCATATTTTGAATAGATTGATTTTCAATTCCAACATCTTTGATGGTCCCACGGAAGAAGTCAGACATAAAGTCTAATACATAAAATTACCCTACATACGTGGTCTGACGGACAAGTTAGTCTCGACCTTCAAAGGATACGCTGACATAAAAATAGCGAGATATAATCAATTATATAATAGAAATTTATTTAATCGTATAAAACAAAAGATGTCACTTATGTATAACAACAATGTAATAGTAAGATACAACGAGTTGTACCAAATACGCATACCTAGTACTCAATCGGAGGCTGACACAGCAGCCACAAGCCGACAGAGTGGTTGACACAGCCAACACTAAAGGCAGGCAGCGAGATTTGCGAGGAATCAACCTCGGACCTTATGTGATTTATTGTAAAACTACTCAAAATAGGCAAAGCCCATATTTCAGCAGTCTACCCACTGTTCTCTTATTCTTCCATCCATCCCGAGACGCGTTTCGCCATATTACGGCTCATCAGTCGGACTCGGATCGACAAACAAGAGAACAAAATTAAACCACATAATGTATGAGGTTGATTTCTCGTAAATCTCGCTGCTTGCCTTTAGTGTTGGCTGTGCCAACCACTCTGTCGGCTTGTGGCTGCTGTGTCAGCCTCTGATTGAGTACTAGGTATGCTTATTTGGTACAATTCGTTGTATCTTACCGTTGTATTCCGTAAGTGCCGGAATAAAGTACTTAAAATTCTGTTCTCTTGTTTGTCAATCCTAGCCCGACTGATGAACCGCGATACAGCGAAACGCGTCTCGGGATGGATGGACGAATAAGAGAACAGTAGGTAGACTGCTGAAATATGGGCTTTGCCTATTTTCAATAGTTTTACAATAAACCACATAAGGTCTGAGGTTCATTCCTCGCAAATCTCGCTGCCTGCCTACAGTGTTGGCTGTGCCAACCACTCTGTCGGCTTGTGGCTGCTGTGTCAGCCTCCGACTGAGTACTAGGTATGCGTATTTGGTACAATTCGTTGTATCTTACCGTTGTGTTCCATAAGTACTGGAATAAAGTACTTGAAATTCTGTTCTCTTGTTTGTCGATCCTAGCCCGACTGATGAGCCGTGATACGGCGAAACACGTCTCGGGATGGATGGACAAATAAGAGAACAATGGGTAAACTGCTGAAATATGGGCTTTGCCTATTTTCAGTAGTTTTACAATAAAACAATGTAATATATAAAATGTCTTGCTTGGACTGCGAGGGCAGTTATATTGGACAAACATCACAGTGGCTTAAACCAAGATTAACTCAACATAAAAGTGATAGCGTAATGGGAAAGAAATCTTGCGCTGCATTGTATCATCACTTGAGAACAGGACATAAATTTGACTTTGATAATGTTATGATCCTAGAATACGAAAATAGCTATAAAAAACGCTTGTTCCTTGAAATGTGTCATATCATAAGAGAGAAGCTGCATCAATTACAAAATGGACAATAATAATTTAAACAACATATACTGTGATATTCTAAATAATTATATTAATCGCTACACCTGACCACTGTACACACACCGACAATAATAAGAAATAAATAAATAACCGGTCAAGTGCAAGTAGAACTTGCACAATTAGTGTTCCGTACGTTGATAGCTTTTAAAATAAAAAAATGTTGTAACGGTGGTATAAAATAATCACTGACTTCACAAAATACACCCCAAATGAGTTTTCAACAAAGTTTGTTCCCAATCTTTACTGAAAACTGATGACCTTGAAATTTTTGTTTTTTTTTTTATATACCAGATAAATTATTAAAGGTAATGCACTCGTGATAATTTTCGTTCAATCTACACCCCGTGGAGAATATTTCAGAATTTTTTCAAAATTTTTTGATCAGTACTTTTCGAGATAAGGTGGAGGGACGGCGATTTTTCGCGATTTTTTAAAAATATAATACAAAGAAAAGTGTGCGCAAGTATTACATTACATATATATTTTTTACTCGTGTTTTCACAAGCTTTCATTTGACACCACACTCGATGACCTACTAAAAATTTTTTTTTTCACTTTAGATTTCACCCCCCAAAATTAACCCCTTAAGTCAAAATTTGACTTTCAAAACTACATGGCTCTGATGAGGCCATCAATTCCTATATTATTACCAAATTTTCAACTTTCTATGACAAATAGTTTCGGAGAAAATCGGGTGTGACGGACAGACAGACACCGAAGTCATCTTATAAGTGTTCCGTACGGAACACTAATAAAAGAAATAAAATAATATTCAATATCACTTCTAAAGAAACACCTTAGATCGAAGTGTGTAAAAAAATGTTGTAACGGTGGTATAAAATAATCACTGACTTCACAAAATACACCCCAAATGAGTTTTCAACAAAGTTTGTTCCCAATCTTTACTGAAAACTGATGACCTTGAAATTTTTGTTTTTTTTTATATACCAGATAAATTATTAAAGGTAATGCACTCGTGATAATTTTCGTTCAATCTACACCCCGTGGAGAATATTTCAGAATTTTTTCAAAATTTTTTGATCAGTACTTTTCGAGATAAGGTGGAGGGACGGCGATTTTTCGCGATTTTTTAAAAATAATACAAAGAAAAGTGTGCGCAAGTATTACATTACATATATATTTTTTACTCGTGTTTTCACAAGCTTTCATTTGACACCACACTCGATGACCTACTAAAAATTTTTTTTTTCACTTTAGATTTCACCCCCCAAAATTAACCCCTTAAGTCAAAATTTGACTTTCAAAACTACATGGCTCTGATGAGGCCATCAATTCCTATATTATTACCAAATTTCAACTTTCTATGACAAATAGTTTCGGAGAAAATCGGGTGTGACGGACAGACAGACAGACACCGAAGTCATCTTATAAGTGTTTCGTACGGGAACACTAATAAAAGAAATAAAATAATATTCAATATCAGTTCTAAAGAAACACCTTTGATCGAAGTGGCTATAGTTGGTCTAGTTGTGTGATGTTTTGTTTTCCTTTTCTGTCTATTTTATTCTAGTTGGTAAGTTCATGTTGTATGTTTTTAGCTACCTATGTGTGCATGACGGTTTTAATTTTAGTAATATGCCTGATGCAGGCGAGAAATATTAGCGAAATATAGAGTTTTTAAACAACCAAAGAATAATTTTACTACATAAACCGCTATCCTGATACTTTTCACCTTATAATCTTTATTACGGTGGAGAAAAAGAAACACAATATACAGTCGACACTCTATATAGTGAAAGACCAAAATGTTGACCGAAATTTCACTATAGAAAGTTTTTCACTATATAAAGAAAAAATCCGTATATATTGCTATGTATGTATTTTATATTGGTAATCATTTACTTGTATTTTATAAGGTACAAGCAACAAAAAAAATTAAATTATTAGAAAAGATTTTATTAAATATTTGAAAGTTTAAATAGTACATAGCATGTACAGGGCTAAATACATACATAAAGTCCGTACGTTATATCTTTACCCGTGCGTGATAGTTTTCAGGCCATATAACAGACGACTATTATATTATTTGTCTCTTTTCACCAATAAATCGTAGGTATTGGTAAGAAGAGACAAAAAATATAATAGTCGTCTGGGATATTGCCTGAAAACTATGACGCACGTGTAAAGATATAACGTACGGACTTTATGTATCTATGTACTACATACGAAATAAAAAGAATAATACAAAATCTGTTAATACATATGTACATACTACGTACATACGTACTAGGAAAAATAATCAGTTATTTTCTTTTGAACATTACTTTTGAAAAATAATTGTTGTTCAACAAAATTCTTGCATTTATTCGAATGCATAAAGATTTGATCAGGTACACTTTCCTGGCCCCTGAGAGTAGTTCGCACAATGTCAAATGCATTTCTTATTTCATTTTCACTAAATTTCAGTTTCTTCTTCATGATCTTCTATATTTTTTATATCGTCAATTATATCTTGGTCAGTTGGGAGATCTGTCGTGCCAACATCATTGTCGATTTCTAAGAAATCAAGTAAAAAATCTGCGTCGACGGTAGCAGTTTTTTGTAGAATACCCCATTGCCTTTTTAAGGTAGCGAGATCCATTTCGTCTTCTTCTTCCCATTCGTCAATTTTTTCAGTAAAACCTGCTTTAGAAAAGCAGTTTTTGATAGTTTTCTGAGAAACATTTTCACTCCATACTTTAGCGACTTCGGTTATACACTCTTTAAGGGTAATCAATTTTTGGACTGGAAGGTTGTTATCAATCGCATTAACAATTTTGTGAACAATTCTGTTTCGGTAATGATGTTTTATGTTTTTTTATAATACCCTGGTCCATAGATTGCAATTTGGAGGTCATGTTTAGTGGAAAAAAGATCAATTCAATATTCCTTAATTTTTTACTTACAGTAACTGGATGTGCAGGACAATTGTCTATAAACATCACAATCTTTCGCTTTTGGCTTTTCATTTTCGTGTCCAGTTCTTTGATCCATCTTTCGAAAATCTCAGAAGTCATCCATGCCTTTTTATTATTGGCGTAATCTAACTCCAGAGATTTAACTCCTTTTAAACAACGGGGATTTTTGCTTTTACCTATGAGCAGTAATTTCAGTTTTTCTGAGCCATCCATGTTTCTGCAACCATAAGTGTCACCCTTTCTTTACTTGTTTTAACACCAAAACATTTATCACTTTTAAAAGCAAAAGTTTTATTTGGCAATCATTTAAAAAACAAACCGGTTTCATCACAATTGAAAACGTTTTTTGGCTCGCACTTTTTAAAACAGTTTCAGTCCAAATGTCACAGTCCTCCTGACTAAGCTCTTGCACTCTCGCCAGACACCGTCTTGAAAACAATTGAATTGCGAGTCTTCCAAGCACTCAACCACCCTTCACTAGCTTGAAAATTAACGCAGTTAAATTCTTTAGCAAATTGTGGAGCCTTTTGCTTTATTAAATTTCCCGATATTGATACGTTTTGATGCGTACGGACCACTAGAAACCATCGTAAAACTGCTTCATTTACATCCTCGTAAGTACTCACCCGTACTTGTTTTCGACTGCTTGGAACACTAGGTTTCTTGATGATACTGTCGCGACTTTTTATTATCAGAGAGCCGCAACTTGAGAAACATCAAATTTTGCAGCAACATCAATTTTTTTGCAGCCTTTATCAACTTCCTCCAAAACTTTAATTTTCTCAGCTAAACTTAAACACACTCGCTTGGACATCTTACTTGATTCTTAAACAAAAAGAAACTGAACCTGAATTTGCAAATTACTAGGCCTCGACGATAAAATGAGTTTTTCCCCCCGGGTTTCTGTAAAATGAGTTATTCCCCGGGTTTCTCACAGAAATCTACCTGTTTTATTGCCAACCATTAGGCGTTATAAACGCGTTAAGAACCTTTTCAAAAGAATGCGTCTTAAAAATGGAATTCGTGCTAATGTTAGATAAAAATGGGAAACCCGAAATGGCCAAGATCTCAGTAAATGCATAAAAATTTATACATAAAATTCCGGTAAAAATTTTATTATATAGAGTGTTACTATTTTACAGATTCACTATATGCAGGGCTTTTTACATGAAATTTCATTAAAATATTCTAGGTCTTGAAAAAATTGCACTATAAAGAGTTTTTCACTATAAACAGTGTCGACTGTATATATATATATATATATATATATATATATATATATATATATATATATATATATATATATATATATATATATATATATATAGTTAATTTATGTATAATCCAGTTTTAATAAAGATCGGAAAAAAACTTTGTAGAAAATTCATTAGGGGTGTGTGTTTTGTGAAGTCATTGATCATTTTATACCTCCATAACAAAAATTTTTATTTTAAAAGCAATCAACGCACGGAACACTAAGTCCGACTTGGTCGGTTATTTTTGATCTTGGGTTATTATTAAGTTATTATTACTTTTACAATAACCACTAAAAACATTCTAATCACCTTTTATAAACAGCAAGCATGTAAAAGCGTAACTATAATAATTTATGAGATAGATACACTTCTGCTACTTATTAATTTTAGTTCTATTCAAAGTTTAAAACATCTAGCCCCTTGTTTAATTACTATTAATTTTTTAACAACTAAAAATTTAATATTTTAAAATGATTAAGTCAATTAAAATAATTACGTGGTCTAATCAGTATTCATATGAGGTGTTCTATAAATGGGTCCAAATTTGTTTGACTTATCAATAGGACATTAAAAAGCGAGTACGTCGGACTGATAGTTCGCGAGAATCCTGACTTCTTAATATGCAAACAAGCAAGGGCCGTTAAATGTACCCAAAAGTTCGTTATTTTAAACGCATTTTTCATAGATTTATATCTAAGATCAAGGTGAAACCAACTGAGACTGCTCTAAGGCTTAGCTTTATACCTTAATCAAATTAAATAGATTTTCCAAAAAGATGTCACATTTAATTAGCCTTGAAGTAGCACTGATTTGAAGCCGATGGATTTTTTCTTGTCGTAAAATGTCAAAGCTAAAGTTTACGGTCACAATCTCTGCTCCGAGGAATAATTAAAAAAGATATCCGGCAAGGAATGGCAGAGATCACAGAAGTGTCGTGCCAATCAGGGATCAATAATTTCACTTAGAAGTGTACATAGCAGCGATAATAATTTCACCTCTGGCTTAGAAGAATTTCAAGAACGTAACGGATTGACATTTAGATGATATTATGTAAAAAAATAATTTTTCAAGAAGTGTAGTTTAACATACTGTTTTTTTTATCAATTTCCTTTTTTTTAGTGTTTCGTATGGAACACTTATAAGATGACTTCGGTGTCTGTCTGTCTGTCCGTCTGTCTGTCACATCCGATTTTCTCCGAAACTATTTGTCACAGAAAGTTGAAATTTGGTAATAATATAGGAACTACATCCCCTGAAGAATATTCCAGAATTTTTTCAACATTTTTTGATCAGTACTTTTCAAGATAAGGTGGGGAGAAGCGATTTTTCGCGATTTCTTAAAAATAATACAAAGAATAGTGTGCGCAAGTACTACATTTATATATATATATATATATATATATATATATATATATATATATATATATATATATATATATATATATATATATATATATATATATATATATATACATATATATATATGTATATATATATATATATATATATATATATATATATATATATATATATATATATATATATATATTTATTTATTTTACTCGTGCTTTCATTTGACACCACACTTGACCTACTAAAAAAATTTTTTTTTCTCTTCCGATTTCACCCCGCAAAACTAATCTCTTAAGTCAAAATTTGACTTTCAAAAACTACACGGCTTTGATTAGGCCATCAACCTCATCAAAGCCGTGTAGTTTTGAAAGTCAAATTTTGACTTAAGGGATTAGTTTTGGGGTGTGAAATCGGAAGTGAAAAAAAAAAAATTTTTAGTAGGTCATCGAGTGTGGTGTTAAATGAAAGCTTGTGAAAACACGAGTATATATATATATATATATATATATATATATATATATATATATATATATATAATGTAATCTTGCGCACACTATTCTTTGTATTATTTTTAAAAAATCGCGAAAAATCGCTGTCCCCCCACCTTATCTCGAAAAGTACTGATTAAAAAATTTTGAAAAAAAAATTCTGGAATATTCTTCAGGGGGTATAGATTGAACGAAAATTATCACGAGTGCATTGTCTTTAATAATTTATCTGGTATATAAAAAAACAAAAATTTCAAGGTCATCAATTTTCAGTAAAGATTGGAAACAAACTTTGTTGAAAACTCATTTGGGGTGTGCTTTGTGAAGTCACTGATCATTTTATACCACCGTAACAACATTTTTTATTTTAAAAGCAATCAACGTCCGGAACACTAATTGTGCAAGTTCAACTTGCACTTGACCGGTTATTACTACAAATATTTTTAAATTAAGGTTTTCTATGGGCTACGTTTACAAAACCTTAACTTCAATGCTCTTTTGCGTCGGGAGTTGACGGGGGGACGGGAATTGTTCTGTTGTATCTTCTACTATTAATGATAATTTAATTATATTTGGTGTTACAAAATAACAATTTGAGAAGCAAAAGTATAATTTCTTTGGTACATCTTGGGTGCTAGTGCACCTAATTATTTTAATTTATTAGTAATTTATCTGAAAATAGCCACTTAAACGAAATAATCACCTGATATAAACGGCACGCATATAAAAGCTCAGGTGTAATCACCTTTCAGTCTTGACAGTTTTCCGCTTTAACGCTTCTTAAGATTATACGAGTTAGATGGCGTCAGTGTGCAAATTTCCAATGAATGCAAAGTATACATTATCGTTTACTATTGCAATAAACAAGTTTCACATTTACTTTTTATTATACTTTATTATACATAGTTTTAGATAATAATATAATGTTAAGTTGTTTTACTTATTATTTTGAATTATTGTTGAACAACTTTTGCAGGAAATGTAGAAGGGGTAGTTTAATTAAGCACGAAACATTACAGAAGATAGTGGCTTGGTGATTTTCTCGATTTTTCATGTTTACAGATTCAGTTCAATAGACAGTCTTATTATTGTCATATATAGCATAGCACACAAAGACTTACAAACATTTAATTTCTTTATGTACAGTCTGTTAACTAAAAACGGGTCCGCGATAAGTTATTTGTGGTAAATGCGATTCTAGCGATTCAACAAAAAAAACGGTAGAGTAAACCTTTGTTTACGACGCATTTTAGTAAAAGTATTAGTCAATTCCGAACTTTCATCGAAATCACGTAAAACTCAAAATGAGTCATTTGTTTATGCGTCGGTTCGAGGCAGTCTTTCGTTGTTCCCATCCAAAGGGGCTTAAAATGACACATTCCGCGGCCGCTAAATATATTAAAAAGTCGGTATCGTTTGTGTGTATATGTTTTAACGGGACGAAAAATGTCGACGACTTGCCAAAATGTAGCTCGGTAGGCAAAATCACTCTAAAAAATCCAAAAACGAATCGTCACGAGACCCGAAATTGACGCTGCTTCAAGGAGCTGCACAGTTGAAAAACTCGTGTTTGAATGAGACCATTCGACAACATCTTCGTGCTCATGATGTCAAATTAAGAAGCACGTTGAAGAAACCTTTACCAGACCCCAACATTTGGTTCCTTGTAAAGAGAAAGCTCAGAGGAAAGACTCTGAGGACTTTAACACAGTTGTCTCGCAAGATTCGAAAAATTTGTAGGGTATACAGAAAATCTCGCCAATAGCATGCTTCAAAGAAGCCAGGCGATTATTGATGCAGGAGGCAAATGAACAACTTACTAAGGTAATTGCGGCGTTGCTAGCACACCAAAGAATACATTGATGAAAAATATTCTCGAAACACATTTATTCAAGAATACAAGAGGTCACGTTCTTACTTGTCAGACTGTATCTAGTTCTGTAATGTTATTTTTTTTAGAAGAAAATGTTGCCTGGATTTTTGTAGCGTTCAATTCTACTAGGTTATGCCTCCTATGTTGTGTTTACTTTGACCCTGTTGAACTTCAAACATTTGTGAGTTAGTCTAAGTTTTGATTAAACAAAAAATTATTTTATTTGAATGAGATCCCTGTATATTTCTGAATAATCAAAATTTTGCTTACTTTTGCGTGTTTACGTATTATATCTTGCGTATTAAATATTAATTACATATTGCTTAGATTTTCTGCGTTTTATATTTAGAGCTAGCCGTGCCGGCGACTCAGCTCGCGTGGACTTGATTCACTATTATCGTCACTGCTTATTCCTTATGTTACTTAACGTAACATAGAACGTATGTATTTTATGAAACAAAAAACAGGTAAATCGGATAAGTGGTTTTTGAGTGCTAAGCGCACTAACGAACAGACCGACAGAAAGACGTTGCGTTTTATATATATTATAGATTTTTTTTTTTGATAAATATTAAGTTAAGATTTAAAAAAAAACACGTAAATCGGATAAGTGTTTTTCGAATGATAAGCTCATTAACGGACAGGCAGACAGGCAGAGAGACGTTGCATCTATAATATATATAAAATGCAACGTCTCTCGGTCTGTCTGTCTGTCTGTCTATCTGTCCGTTAGCGCGCTTATCACTGGAAAACCACTTATCAGATTTACGTGCTTTTTTTTTAAACATACATATGTTCTCTAGCCAGATTATAGGCTATATTTTATTACGATAGGTAGCATAAGGAATGAGCAGTGACGATAACAGTGAATAAAGTCGGAAAAAAGTTTGCCGCCAGCCCCTGCAATACATAGCCTAAACTATTAAATATGGAACAATATTATGTAGCAGAGAATATCTATAATCTATAATATATATAAAACGCAATATCTCTCTGTCTGTCTGTCTGTCCATTAGTGCGTTTATCACGCGAGAACCACTTATCCGATTTACGTGTCTTTTTTTAAATTCATACATATGTTCTTCGGCCAGGATATATAATAATAATAATCTATATCTATAACATATATATATATATATATATATAAAATGCAACGTCTCTCTGTCTGTCTGTCCGTTAGCGCGCTGATCCCTCGAGAACCACTTATCTGATTTACGTGATATTTTAAATTCATATATATGTTCTCTGACCAGGTTATAGATATATATTTTATTACATCTATAATATAAAATAATATAAAATGCAACGTACCTCTATCTCTCTATCTGTCTGTCTGTCGTTAGTGCGCTTATCACTGGAGAACCACTTATCCGATTTCCGTACTTTTTTTTTAAAACATTCGTATGTTCTCTGGCCAGGTTATCTATCTATAATATATATAAAATGCAACGTCTCTCTGTCTGTCTGTCTGTCTGTCCGTTAGTGCGCTTATCACTTGAGGACCACTTATCCGATTTACGTGTTTTTATAAATTTATACGTATGTTCTATATAATTCGATATAAGCCTAGATAATGGGAAATAAGGTGAGATAATGGGAGATAAGTATAAATAATGGGAGATAAGGAGAAATAATGGGAGATAAGCAGAGATAAGTCTAGATAATGGGAGTTATGGTGTGATAAGGGGAGATAAAGAGAAATAATGGGAGATAAGCAGAAATATTGCGAGATAAGCCTAGATAATGGGAGATAAGGTGAGATAATGGGAGATAAGGAAAAATAATGCGAGTTAAGGATAAATAATGGGAGATATTTTATAACATAAGGAATAAGCAGTGACGATAGTAGTGAATCAAGTCCACGCGAGCGCAGCCGCGGGCACGGCTAGTTTTATATATATTATAGATTATTATTATTATTATACAACCTGGAAAGAAAACATATGTATAAATAAAAATAAAACACTTAAATCTGATAAGTGGTTTTCGAGTGATAAGCGCACTAACGTACAGACAGAGACATTTTATATATATTATATCCTTTGCTGCATGATATTATTCCATATAGGCAGTGTAATGCAAGAGAACACGCTAGCGGCAAACTTTTTTTCCGACTTGATTCACTATTGTCGTCACTGCTTATTACTTATGTTACCTGTCGTAATAAAATATAGCCTATAACCTGGCCAGAGAACATATATATGTATTAAAAAAAAAATCGGAGGGCACATACAGCTTTGTCTGAGCGCATTAATTAATGGTCAAATCTAAAAAAACTCTTTACCTGAATATATACAGTTTCGTCCGCTGCTAATTTCGGGAATATACATCTTCGTCCGATTTACCTGGTTTAAAATATACCTAAACAATAAAATACGAGTACATACGAAAAGTTTATTAGCACAAATATAATTGCATATAATTAATATTAACCCGACAAATACTAAAATAATAGTTACGGCGTTGTGGGTTGATATTTCAAAATCTATCACGACTTCTGCCGGTTGAAACAGCAACTTAAACTCTCTACATTTATTTAAAATATAGGTTAAACCTAACATGAACTAACCTAACCTAACCTCAAAGAATAATGAGTTATGGTTAAACCACCCCTATAAGCCTAAATATTTCATAATTATTTTTTATTGCCTGGGTTTGTTTCAAATTACGGTCAAGAACATCGGTCTGTTTACCTGCGTTACCCTCGGACGAAAGTGTATATTTGAAATTTAAAACGCCGGACGAAAATGTATGTCTTAATTTATGCAAAAAGGGATTACGGACGAAACTGTAATTTCCGAAATCGGATAAGTGGTTCTCGAGTGATAAGCGCATTAACGGACAGACAGACAGAGAGACGTTGCATTTTATATATATTATAGAAGGTTATAGAAAACCTGGCTAAAGAACAAATGTATAAATTAAAAAAAAAAACATGTAAATCGGATAAGTGGTTCTCAAGTCATAAGCGCACTAACGGACAGACAGACAGTTGCATTTTATATATATTATATTCTTTGCTACGTGATATTGTTCCATATTTAATGGTTTAAGCAGTGGATTGCAAGAGAACGCGCTAGCGGCAAACTTTTTTCCAACTTGATTCACTATTATCGTCACTGCTTATTCCTTATGTTTCATATCGTAATAAAATATAGTCTATAACCTGGCCAGAGAACATATGTATGTTTAAAAAAAAAAAGCACGTAAATCGGATAAGTAGTTCTCGAGTGACAGACATGTTGCATTTTATATATATTATAGATGAGCAGGGACTTTTTTTTTGCTAATTAAATTTTCTCTTATAAGCAGGTAGTCACTTTGTAAGATTAAGAGAAGACATTATTTTCTACTTTTTGTCACTTTTGTACAATACAGTCGGTTTAATATATATTTTTTTATGTAACAGATTTTTATGAAAATAGGTAGGTGTCTAATAAGTACTTCCAAAAAATAAAATATTATCATTATCAATTGAAATGATATCACTTTCAAAACAGTCTCCGTCTGATGTAATGCGCTTGTGACGTTTTATCCAGCTCTCGAATGCCCTTTAATACTCGACCTTCTTTCATTTTTGTTTTTTGCCTGAATGCTGTCAAAACGCGTTTGGCAAAGTGTTTTTATTTAAGTCCGCTGAAAAGGAAAAAGTCACGCACAACCATATCAGGTTAATTCAGTGAATATTAAATTGTATTGGGACTGTTTTTTTTAGTAAAAAATTATCGAGTAATTAATGCATTATTGGATGGTGCATTATCATGATATAAAATCCACGAACTGTTTTGCCATAAATTTGGTCTTTTTAAACGCACAGCTTTACGTAAACGTCTCATAACACCAACATAATACTCGACTCGACTGAAATCGCCGTGCTTTTCTTTTGGTTTTTGTGTCTGTTCTCCAGTAATTATGCTTGGTATGTATTGGATTAGAATAATAGTTGAAAATAAACTTGTTAGCAAAGTTGACTAACAAATTCAGCTCTGGTGAAACAAACCTAACAGCAACACATTTTAAAATCAAACCAGGTGAGCAAAAGAGGAAGGTAGCTGCCTCCCCTAGATTCTGGAGGACCTAAAAAATTAGAAACAAAGTTTTTTTTTCTCCATTAATGGAGCTGCTCCCTAGCTCAGAGGCTAGTTACGCCCATGATCCAAATGATATTAGAGTCTCTTCTGCTATCTTATAAATAGTCAATTTCTTGTTTTCTTTAATCACTGTATTGATTTCTTTGATGTTTTCATCAGTTTTCGATGTGTTGGATCATCTTTTACTGATTCACGACCATTTTCAAAGCACGAATACCATACTTCTGTTATTGTTTTCGATAAGGCACGGTTACTTTTGTAACATTCTTAGTGTATCAGAATTGTTAATTTTATTTCTGAAACAGAATTTAACACAAATGCGTTGTTCAATAATGTCTTTGATTTTGAAAACCAAAGAACGACAAAAAGTTGATGAAATCAAAGCTGTGTCGTGAACGTATATGATTGAATATCAAGCTGTAATTTGGAGGGAATGTTAATAGCATATGTGGCAAGCTACTAAATATTACACATGTACGTTTTACACGCGAAGGTTAAATTGAGTTGACCGGTTTGATGATGGTAGTATTTCAGGAAAAACATATATACGCACACATTCCCGAAATCTGTTACGTCGGTTCTGAAGCGTATATAGACTAACACATACAGTTTTCGGCGATTCAACAAAAAATCAGTAGAGGCAACTTTGTCAGTTCGAACTTTCGTCAAAATCACGTAAAATCCAAAATGAGTCACTTGTTTGCGCGTTGGTTCAAGGGGCCTAAAATTATACATTCCGCGGCCGCTAAATATATTAAGAAGTCGGTCTCGTTTGTGAAGAAGTAGGTAATTGGTTTTAACGAGACGAAAAATGTCAACGATTTGCTAAAACGTGGCTCGGCACGCAAAGTTACTCCGAAAGTCGAAAAACGAATCGTGTCTTTGTTTTCACGGGATCCGAATTTGGCGCTACGTCAAGGAGCGGTAAAATTAAGAAAATCGGGTTTGAATGTGTTCCATGAGACCATTCGACAATATCTTCACACTCATGATGTCACAATTGCCGGACGCCAATCCTGTTGATAACGTTTGGTCCCTTGTCAAGAGAAAGCTCTGAGAACTTTGACTCAGTTGTCTCACGAAATATTTGGAGATCATTGCCTCGAAGATGCCAGGCGATTATTGACGCAGAAGGCGATTAGAGAACCTACTAAGGTAATTGCGACGTTGTTAACACACTAAAGAATACATTGATCGCAAAAAATGTTCTTGAAATTCGATTTTTCAAAAATACCAGCGGTCACGTTCTGACTTGACAGACTGTAGTATATAAATAACACGACATTTAAACGATATTACATACAATATTTGTTGAAACGAGTGCCTTTTGTGAAGTCGGTTAAAAATAGTATTCATATAAATTAATATGAATAATACATACTATATGTAACTCGTTATTTGCCAAAATTTACATGACTGATATGGAATATTGACAAAATAATTTATTCTCTTGGAAACGTTATGCAAAGCTTAGTGTTTTTGTTTATATTTTATTTTTATTGTCTTTTTAATCTCACAGCGTTCTGAAATCCGTCGGAAAAATATTTTTTTCACACTAGTGTGCAAAGGGTATTTTCGGTTTCAAGAATTAGCCAGAAAATAACAATTTCCCAAACGGGTGTCCAAAGTATTATTTTTATTATACAAGCAATTTATTCTAAAGTTTTGTTGCTGCATGTGATCTAAATTCTGAAAGTAAAGGAGGAATTATAATGGGCAAAATGAGAACTGAAGAAAGTTTTTTAAAAATGAGCGTGTCAGCTGGCCGATGAATTTAAGTATTATATTAAATAATTGGAAATCACTTAGTGTTGAAGACTAAAGTATCTGGCTTACGTAAAATTTATAAAGAGAGATTTTTTTGACAGTAAATGTTTAAAGTAAAACTGTAGCTATTAACTCATGAAGGATATGAAAAGTGAACACATAAGAGAAGAGAATATAAAATGATACCGTTAAGAAAACGCTTTATTTCTTCAAAATATTGATTTTATTTTTAAGCATAAAAATAAGTTTTTATAACTCCTAATTAAAGCTAAAATCAAGTATGAAAAGTAGTAAACAATAAAAGAGCAAAACAGAATACATATATAACTATATTTCTCAATTAAGTCCATTTAAGAGACAAAAATGTTCATATGTATACATATATAAGATGAGATTATATAAGTCTTGACTGAGATGAAAAATAATAAGTCTCCAGCTGGGGATGGTATTGTAGTTGAAGCCATAAAGCTGGCTGGACCTACGATCATCAGGGTCCTCACAATACTGTTTAACCTATGTCTTACTAAGTCTATAACACCTACGCAGTGCAACAACGCTATTATCATTCTCCTCTATAAAAAAGGCGATTCAACCGATCTACCAAACTATCGTCATATAAGCATCCGCTCCCATGTATATAAGATGTTCACAAAAATATTGCTAAGACGTTTGACCTCAAAGCTAGACTTCTACCAGACACCCGATCAAGCTGGATTCTAAGCAGGCTATGGTGTCAACCTTTTGACTGTTAAGTTAATCTTCGTGGATTATGAAAAGGCCTTCGATTCAGTGAACCAGAATATGCTTTTTAAGGCTCTTACTGAATGCCGTATAGATTCAAGGAACATTAACATCTTAAGACATATCTACTGTCAGGCGACGTCAATAGTTAAATTACATAGGGAAACAATCAAATTCCAAGTCAAAAAAGGTGTGCGTCAGGGTGACACTATTTTCCCCAAAATTGTGTATCACCCTTCTGGAACACCTGTTTAAAAATCTGAATTGGAGCAACATGGGCGTAAATATAAATGAAGAAATGCTAAATAACTTGAGATTCGCCGATGACATAGTCCTGTTAACAGATCGCGCAGATCATGCGAATGTCATGCTTATCATCCTAAAAGAACAATCCGATAAAATTGGCCTAAAGATAAATTTTTTGAAGACCCAGTTTATGACAAATCTAGTTTTTACCAAGCCACTATCAGTAAACGGGATAAACATCGAGCAAGTCATGACATATAAATATTTAGAACATGAAATTAAGTTGGGCAGAGATAATCAGACTCATGAACTACAACGGAGGGTCATTCTAACTTGGGCCGCATTTGGCAAACTACGAGAATCGCTGAAATAGGACATATCTTTAACGAACCTTAAACGAAAGATCTTTAAACAATGTGTGTTACCTGTGCTTACTTATGAAGCAGATCTCTAATTTTGACAAAGAAGATAATAAATAAGATAAGGGTAACTCAAGCGGTAATGTTGGATTTGTCTCGACATAAAGTCCAAAATAAAGAAATTAGGAAAAGAACGAGAGTGATAGATGCAATTGAGAAAGCTCTAACTTTGAAATGGAATTGGGCCGATTATCTAGCCAGAAAGAGAGATAACAGATGATCTAGGAAGGTGTTGGAAAGGCCACCTAGACATGACGCGTGTAGAAATAGAGGAAGACCTCACACCAGATGGAGAGATGATCTGAAAAGAGAGCTGGTTCCAAAAAGCCTAAAACCTATTTAACTGGAAAAGATTAAGGGAGGCCTATCTCCAGCAGTGGATGCTAAGGGCTGCTATATGATGATATATATATATATATATATATATATATATATATATATATATATACATATATATATATATATATATATATATATATATATATATATATATATATATATATATATATATATATATATATATATAATATAACCACCTAAAAAAAGAACCCTTTATTTCTTGTTATATGTGTAAAGGTTTGTCAAAATCCAACCTGAACATAATAGACAAGGAGATTTTGAAAAATTAATAAGTGAAATAAGCGAAACGTGAGGACGTGCTGTTAAAAGACACAGTATATAACTAAATACACCACAATTATACACCTAGGCTCTCTTGAACAGTCCAGTTTCTGGCTGTATGGAAACAGGAAATAAAATAACAGTATAATGACAAAAATTATTACAGTCAATCGACGGAAATAGAACTATTTGTGACTAATTCAACGTGTGGCCACGTTACGAAAACATTGGTGACTAATTCAACGTGTGGCCTTTACTAAACTAAAAATAAAAGATTTGGGATATCCTGTATCTTTAAAAGATAAAACTAACGGATTCTGACAATTCTGGAAATATCATTTTACAAATCCGCCTAATAAACCTGTCAAACTCGAATACTATGTCGAGGATTTTTATAGATTACACTTTTTATTGTGTTTTTTTACTTTCTAAGAAAATATATCATTTTAGGAATAAGTCTTTGGTAAAAATTATTTAAAAACTAATAATTTGATATTGCTTGTTCACTACATTCTATGTTCTTATCAAGCTGGCAATGAACCTATGTACATAACAAAATGGACAGATGCCATATTTAGGAAAACAAATTTTTAGACTGAAAGCTTTCACGGTTTTGGTTAGATTAGAAACCATGATTCTTGAGATTAAACCTTGTCAATTTGGAGTAATTTTCCGACATTTCGATACGGTTATACTTGTTGATATTAGAACACCTAATGAGCTCGAAGGAGCACAAGTGAAGTATGTATACCTGAGCGTTGTTCACCGAACCGTAAGCTAGCGTAATGATTGTTTTCCACGTGTGATGCAGACTGTAACCCGAGTCTCTGTTAATATTGTTATG
This sequence comes from Pachyrhynchus sulphureomaculatus, assembly GCA_019049505.1. Taxonomy (NCBI): domain Eukaryota; kingdom Metazoa; phylum Arthropoda; class Insecta; order Coleoptera; family Curculionidae; genus Pachyrhynchus; species Pachyrhynchus sulphureomaculatus. The sequence continues at coordinate 169,608,235 of CM032456.1, forward strand.
ATGTTTGTCAATTCCCTCAACTTTCATTTATACAAATTGAAGACAGAAATAAAAACTTTGGTTTCTCTTACATTGATGATATTACCTGTAGAGTGTTGAGGCTATTAATTTTTTAATTTATCTCCCATAAGAACAGGGAATTTCATAAACTCTTTGAGTTTTTGAACAAATTGTGTTTTATGATGATCTTAAATATTGTCTAATTTTTCAATTTTTTAAAATGATGAAGATTGTACGAATATTCAATTGTTGAAGTAATGTCGCAGTTTTGTCTGTAGTATTCAGGTATCTTTTGGTATAAATTGGCCTTCTGTAAACCCAAGTATTTAGAAGATAGACATGTTTTTAATAAATTTACCAAAGATGAATCAAGGTTATTGTGCCAACATATGTCAATTCGAAAAGTTCAATTTTATAGTTTTTAAGATTTCATCAAAATATTTTAAATATTTGAATGGTAGTGTGGACGATGGGTGAATATTTGAATGATAGTCAATGACAAATATGTAGTCAACTTTTAAGAAAAAAACCGACCAACTGCAAGTAGGACTTGTATAATTAGAGTTCCGTATGGTGATTACCTTAAAATAAAATAACATCCTTACCTAAGCCAAGTTAATTAGGTCCCCGACATGTATATATCTTAAGATCTAATATGTATTTTTACGTTTTCTCTTAGTCAATAAGGTATAATAGTTATAGCATCTTAGATATCTGATAATATTATCATATAAATCAATCTAGCTCAAACTAGAATCTAGTAATAAAAGTGTAAAACAAATATTTACTACCTAAATATTTATTTAATTATAAACAAATAAAATAGAATTATTTTCTCTCGGTCCAGGAGCGACGCGCGACTCGTTAGCAGTAATGTACTCAGAAGTATATTAAAAAAAATCTCCACCATATATTTTTATTTTAAAATAATGCAAAGGAAAGTGTGCGTATTGTATTACATCTATAATAATAATAAAATGTAACGTCTCTCTATCTGTTTGTCCGTTAGTGCGCTTATCACTCGAGAACCACCTATCCGATTTATGTGCTTTTTTTCTAAAACATACATTTGTTTCCTGGCCAGGTTATAGGATATATGATATTTTTTTACGTAAGGTAACATAAAGAATTAGGAGTGACGATAATAATGAATCAAGTCGGAAAAAAGTTTTCCGCTAGCGAATTCTCTTGCATTACACTGCCTAAACCATTAAATATGGAACAATATCATGTAGCAAAGAACATAACATATATAAAATGCAACGTCTCTCTGTCTGTCTGTTCGTTAGTGCGCTTATCACTCGAAAACCACTTATCCGATTTACGTGTTTTTTTTTTTTAGATTTATACATATGTTCTTTGGCCAGGTTATAGGATATATTTTATTACATAAGATAATATAAGAAATAAGCAGTGACGATAATACTGAATGAACTCGGAAAAATGTTTGCCCCTTGCGCACTCTCATGCAATATGGAACAATATCATGTAACAAAGAATACAAGATATATAAAATGCAACGTCTCTCTGTCTGTCACTCTGTCAGTTAGTGCACTTATCACTCGAGAACCACTTATCCGATTTACGTGTTTTTTTTTAATTCACACATATGTTCTCTGGCCAGGTTATATAATAATAATAATAATAATCTATATAATATATATAAAACGCAACGTTTCTCTATCTGTCGGTCTGTCTCTCCGTTAGTGCGCTTAGCACTCAAGAACCACTTATCCAATTTACGTGTTTTTTTTATAAAATACATATGTTCTCTGGCCAGGTTATAGGATATACTTTATTACGTTAGGTAATATAAGGAATAAGCAGTGACGATAATAGTAAATCAAGTCCACGCGAGCGGAGCTGCGGGCACGGCTAGTCAAACATATTTTTGAACTCGTGTTTTCACACCTTACTCGGACCTAGTAAATTTTTTTAAATTTCAATTTCACTTTGAAAACTACGCGGTTCTGATCGGACCTATTCCTCTATTTGTGCCAAATTTCAACTTTATATATCAAAATTGTTTGGACATCTACTCAGAATGAATGATACAAGATGGCCCAAAAGGCTCTGGACATGGAAATCATCGGGAAGAAATAAAAAAGGACGACCACGTAGATCCTGGAATGAAGATATGAGACAAGCCATGAGGTCACGAGGAATGGATGAAGAGATGGCGGACGATAAAGAGGTTTGGAGAAGGCGAATGGGAACACAACACCGAAGGGGTCCCATATGGAACACTAAAAAACGACCAACCTTCAGGAAAAAAGAAGTTATTTATAAAATACTTTCCTTGTCAATACAAATTGCAAAATCAAAATATTTTTGAGAGAATCACATTACTTTACATACTGTTTATGTTAAGATTGGATATAATAAAAAAGAATAACAGAATTTTCAGCTTCCTTCTAAAAACCAGATAAAACTTTAATAAAATTTTTCACTCACTTTACCTAAAGCAATATCACTCAAAAACCATAGATCCCTTTCCTACTGGGTGTGTAGAAATTTCAACTCGATGTATCATGTCGTTTGAGAGTTATTAGACCAATAGAAAAACGAACAGATCGGTAGACTGGCGGAAATTGTGTAAACAATTTTTCATAAACACAATACTCCTCTTAGCAAGGAATATAAAAATTGTTAAATAAATATCAAAAAAATACGTAAACAATGCCAATTTTAATAATTAGAAATCTGTTTTGAGAATTGTATTAGGAATTAAGTAAATAAAAAAATTTCGTAATACCGTTACTGATATTTACCATGTTTTCGCATTATATATCTATTGTAATATAATTTTATGATACTATTAAATAATTCTTATTGTTATCTGCAACCAAATCTCACGATTTTGTAAAAATCCCATAAAAACTGTGGGAATGGTTCTTTTAGTTAATCTTGATTTTTTTAAATGTAGGATATATACTAATAAAATCTTTTCTATAATGGCAAATTGCTCAACAGGGATTGTTTTTATTTAAATTTGGAATTAGGTAAATACGTTTTTTCTGGTTTATTATAAATAGAACTTATGTGCAACCATTGCCTATTTTTAAACGTTATAACTAGATTTAGTAAAAACGTCTAAAAGTTAGCCCGGTCTATTTATCTCTCATCTGTTCAGTTGACATTTGTTCTTGAGTGAAATATCTTGTACTATCACTAAATAAATTTTAATACAGAAGTCGAGTAGCAACGCCCTGGAATAGATAAAAAAATCGGTCAAGTGCAAATTGGACTTGCGCATTTAGTGTTTCATAACGTGATTACCTTTAACCTCTTCGGGCCCAAGAGAAAATTGACGTAAATTTTTTGCTGCCAAGTGAAATAAATACTCTTCAGGGGTCCCAAAACATTAATCATTATAGATAAATTTTTTAAAAGCGCAGTTTTTTCAAAAATTGTGGTATCACAAATGATACTTTGGGTCTGTACGATGCTATTAAACCAATTAAGGTTTTTTTTTCAGTATTTATTTGTGAAATTTAGAAAAACAGTTTCTTTTAATACTGCAGCATAAAAATACATTGCATTCAACACATTTGCAAAAGGTTAAGTGTGTGCACCCAGGATATCTGCATTTTGACCTACATTTTTGTTTCTCGCTAACGAATTCCGGGAGATGTTTCGCTTCTTGTTGTCGTAAACGTTTGTCAGGAACTGGCATAATTTTTCTTGTTTTCCTTGGAGGTTCATTGTTCTCTTCTTCAGTAGTTGTCGAAGTTGATTCATGTCGTTTTTCACTGTACAAAAGAGACTTAGCAAGCGAAAATTTGAATGACAAATAGTCTTCTGTGTCTTTTTTGGGAATTTTTTCAGCAGCGCAAACTTCTCGATATTGGAGCCAACTAGCTGCAGCGCTAAAATCAACAAAAGCGTAAATACATTGGATGGTCCATTTATTTGTTCTACTGCTCATAGGGTACTTTGACATAACTCTGTCCAACAAGTCCACACCTCCCATTTTTTCATTGTATTGCTGAACCACTGATGGACGACTGATTTCTATGTATTTTTTTTTCCTGCACTGACCAGCGCTTGCATGAACCTAAGGGCTCTGTTCCAAATTCTCCCGAAGCCAAATGAATTGGTTTAGAATCAAACCATTTTGTAAGAGCTATTTTGTTATCTTCAGTAACCAACATATCATGACTGCCCCTTCCAGATTTTTTTAAATTTTTGTCAGATAACAACTGCAGATCTGTTTTTGGTATTCTCATTTTCATTAGCGTGCCAGTTACGTATATTTTCCGAGAAAACAGAGTATCAATCAATGTTTCTGATGTGAAGTATCTGTCGACAAATACTGATACTCCTACTGGTAAAGTATCTGTTAGTTTCAACACCACCTTTCCACCAACATCTAATTTTTCTGGTGTATGGATTAGACTGGATTCTGTGGATTTGCCCTTCCCTTCATATAAATGAAAATCAAGTGGTATCCCGGTAGTCGTCGTCATAACAAAATTTTTCAGCCCAACAGGATTAGGTTTTCCCCGCACAAACTGTCTCATCAGTACCTTTCCATGAAATGGGATCATCTGTTCATCAATTGATACGTTTTGAGATCTTTTATTTTGTCGACAACCTTTTTGGATTGAATCCAACATCGGTCTGACTTTCCAAAATCTGTCAAGTGCTTTAGCCTCGTTGGATACAGAGTCATCGTCCACAATTTTTAGCCATGTTCTCAGAGCGAAAAAGCGATTTCTTGACAGATTATCTGAAACGATTGGTACCCTGGTATCCGACCTCCAAAACATTCGGATTCTTGGTAAACTGTAAATACCAATGAGCATGCAACACGCAAAAAACGTTTTTAATTCTTCTGGACTGGTCCCCAGCGACTTTCCTGATACTTTCACTTCCTTCATATTTGTGTACATAGCCATGGATTGAAAAAAATTATCGTCAAGGTATTTATTGAAAAAGTCAATAGGCTTTGGAATATTTAAGGCTCAACGGATCTCGATCACAAGGCACATACTTCTCACGTTGTGGTTGAAAATTGGTTCTCTTCCATTTCCTTTTTTTACCAATTGGAATCAAATTTATTAACGGCAAGTCGTCGTCCCAACTGCTACTGTTTTCAAGCTCACAGCCTAAATTATCGTCCTCTTCTCGGTCATTTTCAAGGATCATTTGGTCTTGGCTGGCGCCAAAAGTTTGGATTTCTGAAGGCTCATCCCACGCGCCCCACTCGTCGTCGTCATCAAGAAGATTTTCGTCCAAATCGGAATCATTTAAATTCAAATTATCTGCGATATCCTGTAGTTCTTGAAGAGAAAGCGCTGAAAATAAAAATGATAAATGTATCGTTTGGGTCCCACGGTATCAACGGTGATACCCTGGGTTCCAGGAATCAAAAATATTATTTATCCTACTATGCCTACTATAACAAATATTCCCCACCTTTCTTTAACTAATAATTAGAAAGCTTATTAAAAAAAAACGACACAAATACTAGGTACTTACGTTTATTTTGCGTAATTTTATTAGCAGCGGCCATGGCGACTCGAAACATGCATGTAAACAACTGAATATCTCGACTACATTGGCCCCAACGTGAGCCGGCAATTTTCTGCGCATTAATATACGCATATCATATATGATAACAGCGGGAGCGTTGTCCAAATCGAGCTGCAGATTTGTTAAATAATTTAGAACTCGGGGTATCATATATGATACCCGGGGCCCGAGGAGGTTAAAATAAAAATAACCGGTCAAGTGCAAGTTGAACTTGCACAATTAGTGTTCCGTACGTTGATTGTTTTTGAAATAAAAAATTTTGTTAGGGTGGTATAAAATGATCAGTGACTTCACAAAACACACCCCAAATGAGTTTTCAACAAAGTTTGTTTCCAGTCTTTACTGAAAACTGGTGACCTGGAAATTTTGTTTTTTTTTCTATACCAGATAAATTATTAAAGGTAATGATAATTTTCGTTCAATCTATACCCCGTGGAGAATATTCCAGGATTTTTTCAAAATTTTTTGGTCAGTGCTTTTCGAGATAAGATAGGGGACAGCGATTTTTCACGATTTTTTAAAAGTAATACGAAGAAAAGTGTGCGCAAGTATTACATTATATATTTATATATATATATATATATATATATATATATATATATATATATATATATATATATATATATATATATTTACTCGTGTTTTCACAAGCTTTCATTTGACACCACACTCGATGACCTAGTAAAAAAATTTTTTTTTCACTTCCGATTTCACCCCTCAAAATGAATCCCTTAAGTCAAAATTTATGTTACAGTAATATAAAATGATCAGTGACTTCACAAAACACACCCCAAATAAGTTTTCAACAAAGTTTATTTCCAATCTTTACTGAAAACTGGTGACCTTGAAATTTTGTTTTTTTTTTCTATACCAGATAAATTATTAAAGGTAATGATAATTTTCGTTCAATCTATAACCCGTGGAGAATATTCCAGGATTTTTTCAAAATTTTTTGATCAGTACTTTTCGAGATAAGGTAGGGGACAGCGATTTTTGACGATTTTTTAAAAGTAATACGAAGAAAAGTGTGCGCAAGTATTACATTATATATATATTTTTTACTCGTGTTTTCACAAGCTTTCATTTGACACCACACTCGATGATCTAGTAAACAATTTTTTTTTTCACTTCCGATTTCACCCCTCAAAACGAATCCCTTAAGTCAAAATTTATGTTACGGTGATATAAAATGATCAGTGACTTCACAAAATACACCCCAAATAAGTTTCAACAAAGTTTATTTCCAATCTTTACTGAAAATCGATGACCTTGAAATTTCTGTTTTTTTATATACCAGATAAATTATTACAGGTAATGCACTCGTGATAATTTTCGTTCAATCTACACCCCGTGGAGAATATTCCAGAATTTTTTCAAAATTTTTTGATAAGTACTTTCCGAGATAAGGCGGGTGGACAGCGATTTTTTCGCGATTTTTTAAAAATAATACAAAGAAAAGTGCGCGCAAGTATTACATTATATATATATTTTTTACTCGTGTTTTCACAAGCTTTCATTTGACACCACACTCGATTACCTAGTAAAAAATTTTTTTTTTCACTTCCGATTTCACCCCCCAAAACTAACCCCTTAAATCAAAATTTAACTTTCAAAACTACATGGCTCTGATGAGGCCATCAATTCCTATATTACTACCAAATTTCAACTTTCTATGACAAATAGTTTCGGAGAAAATCGGGTGTGACCGACGGACAGACGGACAGACGGACAGACAGACGGACAGACACCGAAGCGATCTTATAAGTGTTCCGTACGGAACACTAAAAATTAGCTACCTAATAGCCAATAAATGATTCTAGCCCAATTTAGAATTTAGTAGCAAAAATTTAAAACAAATATTTACTACTTAAATATTTGTTTATTTATAAACAAATAAAATAAAATTGTTTGGTCATCAGGCATATTGATATTTCGTAGCTGTTAGTCCCGGGTGAATTTCCAACTGCCTAAACCTTCACCATTCTGTCATACCATATAATTTTTTTTGTACCAGAAAAATTATCAAACGTAAAGCACTTGTGATAATTTTCGCTTAATCTACACTTTATTTAGACTATTCCAGAATTTTTTGATCGGTACTTTTCATGATAGGGGGGGGGGACCAGAGTTCTTTCACCATTTTTTAAAAATAATACAAGGAGAAGTGTGCGCAAGTATTACATCATATATACTTTTGAACCCGTGTTTTCAAAAGCTTTGACACCCCGATAGATGTCCTGGTAATTTTTTGCACTTTCGATTTTATCCTCCAAAACTAAGTTCTTAGGTTAAAATTTAATTTTCAAAACTACACGGCTCTGATTGGGCCAAATTTCGACTTTCTATCTCTCATAGTTTCTAAAAAAATCAGGTGATAGACGAATAGACACATCCTATAACATGTAGGCTGAAAAGATTTTAGTATAACTACTTAAAACATATTTTTTTGCAAAATTCGACTTTATTCATCAATATAGTCTCCTTCAAGAGCGATACAATCAGTCCAAGGCTTTTCTAACATTTCTATACCTTTCTTGTAGAAGGATTTGTCTTTGCCTTCAAAATAGGTCTTAGTTTCGGGGATAACTTCTTCATTGAAACCAAATCTATTCTCCGCGAGCATTTTTTTCGAGGTCTGCGAGTAGATAATAGTCGCTGGGGGCCAAATCTGGAGAATACGGTGGATGAGGAAGCAATTCGAACTTCAATTCATGCAATTTTGCCATCGTAACTATTGACTTGTGACACGGTGCATTATCTTGATGAAAGAACACTTTTTTCTTGTTCATCTGGAGCCGTTTCTTTGCAATTTCTGCCTTCAAACGCACCAATAACTTTATATAATATTCACTATTGATGTTTTTTCCCCTCTCAGCATAGTCGATGAAAACGCGCATCCCAAAACCTTCCCAGCTGACTGTTGTGTCTTTGGTGGCTTCGGGCGGCTTTCACCGATTGCTGTTCATTCAGCTGAATACCGATTTGATTCCGGTGTGTAGTGGTGGATCCATGTTTATTGGGCTTAAACAGGTCCAAAAAGCGCTCAGAATCATCAAGACATTGTTATTTTTGGTCCACTGTGAGCAAACACGGTACCCATTTGGAACAGAGCTTTCTCATGCCCAAATGTTCATGCAAAATATGACGAATACGTTATTTTAATATCTTTAGGGTTTTAGCTATCTCACGCAATTTCACTTTACCGTCATACAAAATAATTTTGTGGATTTTTTTGATGTTTTCCGGTGTAACCACCTCATTTGGGCGTCCAGAGCGTTCAGCATCATTTGTATCAGTATGACCGCCTTTAAATTCAGCATACCAGTAGACGATGAGTGATTTTCCAGGGGTAGAGTTCCCGTAACACTTATCAAGTCATTGCTTTGCTTGAACGGTATTTTTTTTCCCATCAAAAAACAGTGTTTAATCAACATCCACATTGTTTTGAAAATATCAAAAGTAGCGTCGCTAAAACTACTGTAACATCTAAATCGTCGAAATGTCATGAAATTTCGAAACGTATCCTTTGAAGGTTGGTACTTCCTAAAAATCATATGGATTTTTTCAAAAGGGCGACATCTATGTGTCAGACTAAAAACTTTTCAGCCTACGTGTTAAGCGTTCCTTGTAGAATACGAAAAATAAGAGTTTTTTTTTAGTATTTTAACACAATATGTTCTATATTCAACTTTTGTAGTGAATCAGGAGGTAGAATTTGTAGTACACGTAAATAAAAAATATCCAGGTACATTTTGAAAGGAGTATCTTGCCTATGAGAATTTCATTCCTTCGTTTTTACTGTTGTTTGAAAGTTTAACTTTTCTATCATTTAATAATCAGTACAAATTTCTGTTCTTGTTCCATTGTTACGTCGGACAATAAATTTAAAAGAGAAGTAGCACAAGCACCTTTCTAGTAATAAGTTCCAGTAATTTAGCAACCCTTTGAGGTTACAGTTCTTTAAGGAGAGGTCTCGAAAATTAGGCGACTGTTCCGTAATATTTCGTTTGGTCATCTAAAATAAATACCACTGTCCATTCTTGTAACATACCACCATAGCCCTGATCAAAGGTCTGGGAAACATTTATATTAGACAGGATAACTTCACAATGTTTTTAAATTTAATAGTAGAAAATAATAAAATAAATAAATAGTTATTGTTCTCTTTCATAATGGCGATGGTTTTCTATATTGACAATAAGTTTTAAATTGAAAGGAAGATCCGATGATGCCTCAATTGAAAGCTCTTTTTATCTTTAATTTTTAAGTTTTTCAAGATGGCTGTCGTCTGAAATGGGAATTTTTAGTTTTAAAGTATTATATAAAATATTTGCAAACAATGAAGAGGTAGTCAAGAGGTCTGTTTCTTTATCAACACGCTGTATATCAAGCAATTTAACAGCTACATAGGAAGTTGTTACCTTAAACTTTGACATTTCCTCTTGCTTTTGCATGCTATTATCCATAGATTCTTATTTTACAGCGCAACGTGAATATTCTCTTTTTATTCCATGTACTACGAGTATTGATAACTAGTTAGCCTAAATTACTTCCCAATTATCGAAAGAGGTTGCTATAGATAGTAATCTGGCATTTAGTAAATGAGAACATAAAATGTGGTGATCCAAATTTCATTGTGTTATTTATACTAAATTCTTGAAAAAGATATGACCGCCAAAAATTATGAATTTAGTGAAAAACGAATATCCATCTGTGATAAAATACCTCTTTTTAAGAGGACTGTCCGCTCAAGAAATTTACGAAGACATACTTAATTCATTGAAGCAACAATATGCTTCGTACGCCAGAATCAAAAATTTTGTTACAGATTTCATAGGAGGAAGAACCGACATCAATAATGAACACCATGCTGGAAGACCCGTTTCTGTATCTATTCGAGAGAATGTTGAAGCTGTACATGAAATTATAGCAGAGACTATGAACATTTTATAAGAACATGTTTTTTACATTGTCTGGATGCCGACTAAAAACGACTGAGAGTCTTAACGTCCGAGTTGATTTGTAGCCGTTTTGAAGAAATATTTGACTTTTTGAATCGAATAGTAACTGTAGATGACACGTGGGTGCATTATCATCACCCAGAGATAAAGGAACAGTCGAAGAAGTGGAAACATGCTTGCCTCAAGAAGTTTTAGTTATAGAAATCAGCAGCAAGCTTTGCTTCTGTTTTTTGAGGCAAGAATTCTTATAGAATACTTGGAAAATGGCAGAACAAGAATATTTTTCACTTTGCTGAAAAAGTTTGGAAAATTGTGCTGTTTTCGTAAGACAATGGCGCCTGCTCACAAATCGCTGTTAGTTCAAGTTAGTGCACTCTTCATTATTTAGTAAATTTCGCCAAAAAAATTGGAAAAACGCCGACGAAAAGTATTTCAAGGGTGACGTTTTTGCAAGACGATGCACCTGCTCACAAACGGCTGTTAGTTTTTCAAAAAAATAAACGCATTATGCTTTGAGATAATTGATCATTACCCATATTCCCCTGATTTAGCCCCCTTAGACTATTACGTATTCTCAAGATTGAAAGAAACGTTTGAAAGAACACAAATTTCATACGAATGAAGAGGTAATAAATGTTATCGAAGACTAGTTTGTAAATCAGGATAATTTTTTTTTAAAGATCTAGAAGTACTTTATATATAAAGTTGAAAGAAATAAACAATTTTTGTGTTTGGGCTTTTCTTGTCCTTTCTATGCTAAGTTAGAAACTTAGACTTTTTAGTCTAGCTACTTAAAACACATTTTTTTTTGCAAAATTCGACTTTATTCATCAATATAGTCTCCTTCAAGAACGATACAATTAGTCAAACGCTTTTCTAACATTTCTATACCTTTTTTGTAGAAGGATTTGGCATTGTCTTCAAAATAGGCCTCAGTTTCGGCGATAACTTCTTCACTGGAGCCAAATTTTTTCCCGAGAGCATTTTTTTGAGGTCTGCGAATAGATAATAGTCGCTGGGGGCCAAATCTGGAAAATACGGTGGATGAAGAAGCAATTCGATCTTCGATTCAAGCAATTTTGCCATCGTAACCATTGACTTGTGACACGGTGCATTGTCTTGATGAAATAGTACTTTTTTCTTATTCATTTGAGGCCGTTTCTTTGCGATTTCGGCCTTCAAACGCACCAGTAACTTTATATAATATTCGCTATTGATGGTGTTTCCCTTCTCAGCATAGTCGATGAAAATTATTTCATGCGCATAACAAAATACTTTGGTTGCTTCGGGCGGCTTTCACCGGCTGCTGTCCCCTCAGCTGACTGCCGATTTGATTACGATGTGTAGTGGTGGATTCATGTTTCATCCATTGTCACATATCGCATGAAAAACTTCATTTTATTCCGCTTAAACAGGTCCAAATAGCGCTCAGAATCATTAACACGTTGTTGTTTTTTTTCCACTGTGAGCAAACGCGGTACCCATTTCGAACAGAGCTTTCTTATGTCCAAATGTTCATGTAAAATATGACCAAGACGTTCTCTTGATATATTTAGAGTGTCAGCTATCACATGCAATTTCACTTTACGGTCATTCAAAACAATTTTATGGATTTTTTTGATATTTTCCGGTTTAACCACCTCATTTCAGCATCCAGAGCGTTCAGCATCATTTGAACCTGTACGATCGCGTTTAAATTCAGCATACCAATAAATGATGAGTGATTTTCCAGGGGTAGAGTCTCTGTAACACTTATCAAGCCATTGCTTTGCTTGAACGGTATTTTTCCCATCAAAAGCAATGTTTAATCAACACAAAATATTCGATTTTTTCCATTGTTTTGAAAATATCAAAAGTAGAGTCACAAAAACCACTATAACTTGTAAACTTATCGTCGAAATGTCATGAAATTTTGACACGTATCGTTTGAAGGTTGGTACTTTTTTTGAAAAGGGCGGCATCTATTTGTCAGACCAAAAATTACGTGTTACATGTACTATACTTCCTTTAGCAAGGAATGTAATAAAAATAATAATTGCCTCCTTAGGGTCATGCATAATGGTACGATTGCGATATGATTTGCCACCTATTGATTATTAATTAATATAATAAATGTATACAGATAGACCGTAACACATATACCTTAATTTTATAAATATTTGTGAAATCCAAAATCATACTTTTACAATCTTGTTCTTCTCCATTATCAATAATAATTATATTGTTTGCTCAATATTATCATTTTTCCATTTTATGTTTTCATAGTTGATTAACTAATGATAACACGGGGTAAAAACAATTATTTAGTGTTTGCCAAATATCGTCGATTGATGGCTTTTACTGCATTTTAAATATAATTAGTCAGATTTTGCTACCAATACCACGGTTACAGTTTAATACGTTCTACATAGAAAGTAAATTATTCCACACAATTTTATAAATATGATGGTCTGTCTAATACGTTCCTCTCCATCAAAAGCCGCAAACTTTCTTCGTTCATTACTACGCTCAACATGGTTTACTAAACATTTAAAATTCATTCAGAGATAAGTCAGTCAGTTACTTTTTGTGTGGCGGTAGCGCGGCAACAAAATATACAGACGCAAAGGATTCATATTTTCAGGCGACTGCAGGAGATGTCACAATTTTCAGCATGTCGCGCTGAATTTGAAACACCGAAGTAAAGATAATAACTAATAAAAATTTATATTTTTTTATTATAATAATTTCCGATGGGCCCTTTACACAAATTACAGTCGTTTTTTAGCGCTAGTGTGGTGGACGTTAACAATAATAGTTCGGGGGAAAGAATGGGATTTAAAAGCAAAAGTAAAAGACATTTTAGTAGTGAAATAGATGTATTTTCTCAAGGAGATAGGATTAAGACGAAGACTTATGTATGGTCAACTTTAAAGACGCCAAAAAGGCCTAAAGGTAAGAACATTTTTGATACAGATGTAGTAATAAAACTTGGATTACGATCTATCCGGGTCGTTGGGAAATGACGTTTGCAAACTGGATTAAACATTACTAAAGTGTCTCTAGATAATAGGACTACTTTCTTTTCGATTTTCTAAATTGGGATCAAGCATAAGGTCATTTTTCTTTTATGCTTCGTCTGCAATGAATCAAATACCTAATACAGAAGATTTTTAATATTTAAGTTAGAAAGTTAGTTGCTCAAATATATCAAACAAAAGGTTTTTGTGATAAAAGGATAGAACTTGTGAATTACAATTGGACAGAGAATTTTGTTATAATTTAAGGGTATAGATGGATAAAGCCTTGTTTTAATTTATCTCAAAATATATTTGGGGATTGGGGCAGTTATAAACCCTTAAGTTATTGAAAATTGTTGCAACTGGTCAAAACTAAGCTAAAAAATTTTCTGATGGTTCTTAATTTGCATTTTTTATTATGTCATTTTTTTCTTTATACCAGGGCATTAGTCAAATTCTTCATTAACCTTGATGTATTGTCGGGTAAATGGAAACAGCTAAAACAAAACAGGAATTAACTGATAAACAGGAGATAATAGAATATAACACCGGTTTACAGCGACTTTTATTAGATATGAAAACTTAAACATTCTACTTTGTAAATGTAAGTTCCACTAAGAAAATTCTTTACAGTTACCCCTGCTTCATTCTGTATTTTAATCCCGAAGAAAGATCCCTGAAGATGTCGGAAAATCATTTCAATTTGACACGGTATAATCCTAAAAACTATGATTTTTTTAATTACTCTTGGTCGTGGTGGTAAGTTAAAATAATAAAGGGTAAATGTAAAGATTAACTATTAGAGCAAGGCAGAATTTTTACTACATCGTGGTGAACTTGTTTTTTATTTAAAATTGATCTTAGGCAAAGATAAGTTACCTTCGCGTGCACAGATTGTAATATTATTTCTGATTAACAGGACGCAGATTCCTAATTTTTAGTGTTCCGTACAGAACACTTATAATATTACTTCGGTGCTTGTTAGTCAGTCTCTCCGTCTGTCTGTTCGTCTGTCACATCCGATTTTCTCCGAAACTATTTGACATAGAAAGTTGAAATTTGGCACTAATATAAGGATTGATGGTCTCATGAGAGCCGTGTAGTTTTGAAAGGACTTAAGGGTTAGTTTTGGGGGTGAAATCGGAAGTGAAAAAAAAAATTTACCGGGTCATCGAGTTCCCAAATATATATAATGTTGCACTTTTCTTTGTATTATTTTTAAAAAATTGCCAAAAATCGCTGCCCCGCCCTTACCTCAAAAAGTACTGATTAAAAAATTTTGAAAAAATTCCGAAATATTCTCCACAGGGTGTAGATTGAACGAAAATTATCACGAGTGCATTACCTTTAATAATTTATCTGGTATATAAAAAAAAAAAAAAAAATTTCAAGGTTATCAGTTTTCAGTAAAGATCGGAAAAAAAGCTTGTTGAAAACTCATTTGGGGTATGTTTTGGGAACTCATTAATCATTTTATACCTCCGTAACAAAAGCAATCAATGTACGGAACACTAATTGCGCAAGTTCGACTTGGAGTTGGCCGGAGATTAGTCCTTAAATATTCATAAGAGAAGCCGTTTGTCGTGTATTAAAACAGTGGTGACGTGTTAAAAGCGGGGTGAAAATAAGTAATGTCACTTTTGTTTTCAAGATGATATGCATCTAGAATTGCAACAGTACTTTATTTCAAATACCCGTTTTAGTAGAATAAATTTTATAATACTTTCATATATCATTTTTTTGTAGTTTTTAAGTGTACAATGTGTGCCCTTACCTTGACATTATTTTTTTTACCTCATTGTTTGGTCGATTAAGTAGTCTAAGTATTCCCGACCTTATAAGACCACTCCCAGTAATTGTAGTAAATTAACTACAGTTTGGTACAATGACTATTTAGATCACGACCGGACGGATTGTACAGGGCGGTTCATTAAATTTTCCTCAAATGAATCCAAACAAAGAATCATTGAAATAGTTAGCACGAAAATGACTCGGTTTGAGAATAAGATGCCCTATGAAATTTTTATGCGAAGATTTTTGGTGTAATTATGACTCTTACATAGAAGTGTTCTAAGCACTGTGATGCGGTAGAAAACCAATAAAGCTAATTTAGTCCAGACTGTTAGCGCAATAGGTGCTAGGTAACAACGAAATATGCAAGACTAGGGACCAATATCTCTTTTAGAATCTCAACCATGACCCCAGTTCTTCAAATCCTGGAATAAATTCCCACGGGAATCTATTTCACTAATAAAATTCCTCCAAAAATGATATAATTAATATTTTTCTTTTCTTGGACAATTAGAGAATAAAATTTATCTCTCGGAGAAAATGTTCTGTTGTTGCAGTTATTTCCTATCTAAAGTTTAAAAAACCGGCCAAGTGCAAGTCAGACTTGCGCACTTAGTGTTCCGTACGTTGATTACTTTTAAAATCAAAATATTTTTGTTACGGAGGTATAAAATGATCAATGAATTCACAAAACACACCCCAAATCAGTTTTTTCCGATCTTTACTGAAAATTTTTGTTTTTTTTTATGTACCAGATATTATTAAAGGTAATTCACTCGTGATAATTTTCGTTCAATCTACATCCGGTGGAGAATATACCAGAATTTTTTCAAAATTTTTTGATCAGTACTTTTCGAGGTAAGGACGGAACAGCGATTCTTCGCAATTTTTCAAAAATAATACACAGAAAAGTGTGCGCAAGTATTACATTACATATATTTTTGAACTCGTGTTTTTACAAGGTTTCATTTGACACCCCACTCGATGATCTGGTAAAAGATTTTTTTCTTCACTTCCGATTTCACCCCCCAAAACTAACCCCTTAAGTCAAAATTTAACCTTCAAAACTACCCGGCCCTCTTGAGACCATCAATTCGTATATTAGTGCCAATTTTCAACTTTCTATGTCAAATAGTTTCGGAGAAAATCGGGTATGACAGACGGACAGACACCGAAATGATTTTATAAGAGTTTCATATGGAACACTAAAAATGACCGCTTTACGAGGCTGGTTTGAAAAGTCCGTGCAAAAATAAAAACTACCTATGTGTTTGGGGTAAACTTTTTTTATTTTTCGACATAGTCTCCTTTTAGGCTTATACACTTCGTCCAACGATGTTCTAGTTTGTTGATCCCTTCCGAATAATAGGATTTGTCCAAGTCTGCAAAATATCCATTAGTGTCTGCAATCACCTCCTCGTTTGAATAAAATCTTTGTCCCGCCAGCCATTTCTTCAAATTGGGGAACAAATAGTAGTCCGAGGGAGCCAAGTCTGGAGAATAGGGGGGATGTGAAACGAGTTGGAATCCTATCTCCATTAATTTTGCGACCACAACTGCTGAGGTGTGTGCTGGTGCGTTGTCGTGATGGAAAAGGACTTTCTTGTGGGCCAATCGCGGGCGGGCGTTTTTCTTGCAGCCCGGTTTTCAAACGGTCCAATAACGATGAATAATATTCACCTGTAATAGTTTTACCCTTTTCCAGATAGTCGATGAGGATTATCCCTTGCGAATCCCAAAAGTCGCCATAACCTTTCCGGCCGAAGGAACGGTCTTCGCCTTTTTTGGTGCAGATTCCCTCTTGGTAACCCACTGTTTAGATTGTTGTTTGGTCTCAGGACTATAGTAATGTATCCATGTTTCATCCACAGTGACGAACCGACGCTTAAAGTCCTCCGGATTCTTCTGGAACAGCTGCAAACCATCCACACGATTCCGTTTTTGGTCAAGCGTGAGCAATCGCAGCACCCATCTTGCGGATAGCTTTCTCATGTCCAAATGTTTATGCAAAATATTATGTACCCGTTCAGTCGAGATGCCCACAGCACTAGCAATCTCACGCACCTTAACTCTTCTGTCATCCATCACCATATCATGGATTTGATCAATGATTTCTGGAGTCGTAACCTCCACAGGCCGTCCAGAAGATTCAGCGTCACTTGTGCCCATATGGCCAGTCCGAAAATTTTGAAACCACTTATAAACTGTTCTAATCGAAGGTGCAGAGTCACCATAATGTTTATCAAGCTTCTCTTTAGTCTCCTGAGGCGTTTTGCCTTTCATAAAGTAATGTTTAATCACCACACGAAATTCTTTTTCGTCCATTTCTTGAAAATCACTCGACTTCCTTGATTCACACGAATGCCAAACACAAAGAAATAGACCAATATGGCTGAAGCTTGGTGTGCGTTCATTCAAGAGATGCTACTAACTAAACATGACCTCGATACGCGCCGGTGGTGCCATCTCTCGGACTTTGCACGGACTTTTCAAACCAGCCTCGTAATTTCGGTCACGAATAAGTAGATATTTCTCTCAGTTTATGATTATTTTTAGATTGATTTTTTTTCATGCGTCTTAAAAAAGATGCAAAGACATTGAAGACATTAGGAAGAGCCAAAAAAGAGCTCTAATATTTTATGAGGTTACTTTTACTTTTGTATTTAAAACTTTTTTTTGGCAAAGGTCGTATATAATAATAAGTAAATATTTTCCCCAATGGAAAAAATCGAATTTCATGTGTTAATTAGGCACTGTTTTTTGACGGAACAAAATACAGTTTAAGCAGTGTTACGGGGACTTTGGCCCTAGAAAATCACTCATCACTTACTGGTATGTTGAATTTAAACGCGGTCGTACAGATACAAATGATGCTGAACGCTCTGGACGCCCAAATGAGGTGGTTAAACCGGAAAACATCAAAAAAATCCCTAAAGATATCAAAAAAACATGTTGGTCATATTTGGCATGAACATTTGGGCATGAGAAATTGTTCAAAATGGGTACCGCGTTTGCTCACAGTGGACCAAAAACAACAACGTGTTGATGATTCTGAGCGCTGTTTGGACCTGTTTAAGTGCAATAAAAAGGGTTTTTTCATGCGATATGTGACAATGCATGAAACAAGGATCCACCACTACACACTGAAATCAAATTGGTAGTCAGCTGAGTGGACAGCAGCCGGTGAAAGCCACCCGAAGCGACCAAAGACACAATAGTCGGCTGGGAAGATTTTGGCCTCAGTATTTTGGGATACGCATGGAAAAATTTTCATGGTTTATGCTGAGAAGGGAAAAACCATCAATAGCGAATATTATATAAAGCTATTGGTGCGTTTGAAGGCAGAAATCGCAAAGAAACGGCCCCAAATGAACAAGAAAAAAGTGCGACTATTATCTACTCGCAGACCCAGCGACTATTATCTACTCGCAGACCTCGAAAAAATGCTCGCGGGAAAGAGATTTGGCTCCAATGAAGCAGTTATCACCGAAACGGAGGCCTATTTTGAAGGCAAAGATAAATCCTTCCACAAGAAAGACATAGAAATGTTAGAAAAGCGTTGGACTAATTGTATCGCTCTTAAAGGAGACTATGTTGATAAGTAAAGTCGAATTTTGCAAAAAAAATATGTTTTAAGTAGATAGACCAAAAACTTTTCAGCCTACGTGTTAGCTATGGAATCATTTTCTTCCATTTCAGTGAAAATTTTTCCCATACTATGCGTTCTAGTTGTAAGGTTATTTTATTAAGTTTAGAATTTCATTTCCAACAAGTAAAGAAATAAGACCTAGGTAAATAAACTTTTGACATTGGCAGTTTTATTTGAACTTTTGCGGTCTATAATACTAAGCCGTTCTACAGATGTTACCATAGTTTTTGTCCAAATTAAAAACTAAAACATGATCGTTTCGGTTAATTAACTTAGACAACTGTTGATTTCGGCTGACTTGAATAGTTGTGGTATTGTGAGAAGAGCAGAGCATAAACGCAAGGCGGTATCAATAAACGCACATTTAGATAAAATTTCTGCCTAAATGTTTATGATCTAACGAACCCAGAAAAAGAAGAAATACTTTGGCAAGTTTACCTTATTTTTAAGAGTCAATGTACTAATAACCTTTATAATAGCACCAAAACTGTAACTTCCCCTGATACCAGTTTAAGAAAACAGTTACAAAAAAGGTTAGTGTGAACGCTCCAATAAATAATACTTTACATTTAGCTACCGGAATCATAAAATGCAGTTAATTTACAAAAAAAAACGTAAATGAAAATTGGACATGAATAATTTTATTTACTTGTAATAAACTTGGTAGACATGCAGAATAAAATCTCATTTCTGTAAATAATAGCCAAGCGTAATTGATGCGGATAATTTCTTCTACTGAATTAGTCGGTTAATAGTTTGATATAAATCTATAAAATTATTTGCATGTTTATCGTGAAAATTCTAAAAGTTGCCTAAGGAAAAATTGTTTTTGTGTAGGCAATCATACAGTCTGTCAAATAAGAACGTGTTCGCGATAATTCATTTTTGGTAGATGCGGTTCTAGCGATTCAACAAAAAATCGGTGGAGGGAACCTTTGTCTACGACGCATTTTAGTAAAAGTATCACTCGATTCCGAACTTTCGTCGAAATCAGGTTGAATAAAAAATGGGTCACTTGTTTGCGCGTCGGTTCATGGCAGTCTTTCTTTATTCCCATCCAAAAGGACCTAAAATGATACATTCTGCTGATATATTCTGCTACCGCTAAATATATTAAAAAGTCGGTATCGTTTGTAAGGAAGTGGGTAAATCATTTTAACGAGACGAAAATTATGGACGCCTTTGGTCCCTTGTAAAAAGAAAGCTCGGGGGAGAGACTCTGAGGACTTTGACTCAGTTGTCTCGCGAAATTCGAAAAATTTGGAGATCATTACTGCGCAAGGATGCGGAAAATCCCGACGATAGCACGGCTCGAAGATACCAGGCGATTATTGATGCAGGAGGCAGACAACTTACTAAGGTAATTGCGCCGTTGTTAGCACACCAAAGAATACACTGATGGCAAAAAATGTTCTCGAAACACATTTTTTCAAAAATACCAGCGGTCACGTCTTACTTGACAGACTGTATTAGATATAGAAATTTGCATCTTTTGGCGTTCTGCGTTACGAGAATGTCTTTAACACCGGACATTTAAAATAGGTTCTTACAGTTTTACGCTTTTTCATGTATTTATGGAATGAGGTAAGAACAAAAAAAATCTAAAAAGTATTTAAAATACGAGGGTATTTTCTTAAATTGTCATGAAAATGACGTTATACAAAATAATACTTTTTAGAAATTGTTCATTGCGTTGTGCAGACTTTACGATTTTTTTTCTTCCCAAAAATTAGTGAAAGTAATTTGGAGCATAGCACACTGATAAAGTTTCTCATTAAAGAAGGGAATGGACCAAAAAACATTTATGCCGGAGTACGGCAGTGAGTGCTCATCTAATTTTTAAGTAAACTTTTGGTGTTAACAGTTCCGTCAAGGTCGACAACTACTTACTTCATTAACGCCTTTTTCACATCTAGCCTATCCCCCTTACACAGTAAAAATAACCAAGACAATTCTAACAGTAAACCTCATCGTCATAATAACCGAGTCTAGAACACCCCATATCACTATAATAAGGACCTTTTGGTCAACCAACATTAACACCAGTTTGATCTACAACCAATACAACACACCTCGACAACGATGATCATCTTTAGCTGAAAAAATATTATTTCATAGAATTGACAACACTGTCTCGTAGCGTCCTTTTGACATATAACCTAACTCCATTATACACTAACAATACCCCAGACAGGTGAAAACTACTTCTTCACACAGAGTTAGCAACAGTGTCTCACCACGGCGCATGAACATATACACCGGAGTGGATCCAAAAATAGCAGAAAAAATGCAGATTTTAGACCCATAAGAAAATACATGGGATTGTGCGGCAGTTTCTCTCTATATATTCAAGCAAGAATGATGTCACAAAACATTTAAATATAAGTATATAGCACTTCTATGTATATAGGAGTGCTGTATCGTATGTTTTGTAAGAAAATTCTTATATGTCAGTATGCTTTGTGACATTTGTGTTGTTTAGGATATGGATATGAAAAACATATAGGTGACATAATAATCGACTAAAGATTAACGTTGACAACAAAATATACAATCCATTGTATACTTGGCTACCTACATTAGAACAAAAATTATTTATTTATTATTTATTTATTAACTTTTTATCCTACCCCCAAAATATAGCCTATGTCCTTCCCAAACATCCAGGCTACATACGAATAAAAGATTTTTTAAAATCGGTTTGTTAGTTTCAGAGATTACCCCCAACAAACAAATAAACAACAAACCAACATACAAACTTTCCTTTTTTATTATATTAGTATAGATAACAAATAAAAAAAATAATGGAATAAAAATTTAATAATGGTTTAAAATTGTGAATTTGCTGTAGTTAAACGGAAAACTAAATAATTATAAATAAAAAAAATCATAAAACATAACAGATGAGATAAAAATAGGTAGACCATTTTTGTTCCGATTAAATCTTGCCTACAAAATGATATATATGTATATACGTTTACTCTCCCCCTCTAAATCCGCTCTCTCTTGAATGAAATTTTATAATGTACTGTAGGTTATTTGCATCGCAGTGGTGTTATTTTAAAAGATCAAATGAAAGCATCAATACACGTAATGAGGCTAGGATACCTATAAGTGGGGAAGAGGCAGCGGCTTTTTCTAGACCTATAGAAGAGAGCAACCTATGCTCTCTGACTGGCATGGGTTATTCGGAAAACAAACGGGTCGTAATTTAGATCAACCTATTTTTCAAAATTAACAATTTATACTCTCATTTAATTCCTTTAAATATTAACGACATGAGCCACCCGGAAACTAAAATTGAACAAGAAATATGAAAATTTATTGGGAGGCACTTTCTACAGCATATTACGAAGAATACTGTTATGCTTTAGGGGTATATCCACTCATTAAAATAGAATGTAATTTAAACATCTACTTTTGCAAAAAAAAAAGCTTTGTATTATAAAATTTTATGTAAGAATAGACAAGTTACTTATTTAATTTTCACGAATTAAGTGATTTGCAATTATATATTTATAATATGTTACTTGAAGTAATCGACCAGCTGACATATTCGTTTTTAAAAACTACCGGTTCGGTGGCTTTCATTTTAGTCACTGCGACGTTCATTTGATTGCAGAATTACATGAGTGAATAGAAAAGTTTCCGATCAACACAACAAACAGCAAATTTTAAGTCAAAATTCAATACTTCTCCGATATGGCGGCCCGTGACTTCTACTAGCTTGCGGTGCAGAAAGTCTCAAGTTCAATCTCGGTAGATCGGTTATTAATTTATTTAAGTATATTTGGGCTGGCCACGTACTTATGTAGGTAGTAGTTGTTTACACAAATGCAATAACGTCCGTGGCAGCACTACCGCGTTATCTAAAAGGTACTGTGAAATACAAAAATGTATGTTTCGGCACTTGGACAACGTTGACAGGTATTACGACTTTCTCGCTGATATCCTTAGGATATGAAAAAGGTTAAAATCCCTACTTAGGCGGGGAGGTGAACGATAAAAAAAACAAAAAAAAATGACAGTAAAAAATACAATGAGCTAAATCTGATGACGATCTCACTATTAGTTTTGACAGCCATCAAAAGTAGTAGTTTATTAACAATAAATTACTTGGAGTAACAAGTCATGATAAAACTGCTTTATTTAATAATAATAATAATAATAATAATAAGCAAAGCAAATCATCAAGGACCCAACTATTACAGAAGACAGATGCAGAAAATGCCACCAGCAGAAAGAAACGATCGAACACATAACAAGCGGATGTAAAATATTAGCCGGAACGGAATACACAGCCAGACATGACTCAGCGGCAAAAGTAGTTCACCAAGCACTAGCCACAACATACAGGCTCATAGAAAACACAGATCCCTACTACAAATACACACCAACAATCCGTACTTGAAAATAAAGATTACAAACTCTACTGGGACATCAGTATCCATACAGATAAAACAGTCTCCGCCAATAGACCCGATATTACTTTTCAGTGCAAAAAAGAAAAAGTCACCTATCTAATTGACATAGCTGTCCCCAACGATACAAACATCCAAACGAAATACACAGAAAAAATTTCCAAATACACAGACCTTGCAACGGAAATAAAAAGGCTATGGAAACAAGAAAAAGTCATCATTGTCCCCCTCATTATATCAGCCACAGGCTTTACACCAACAACATTCACACCACACTTAGTACAATTAGGATTCAACACAAACATACACAAAAACATTCAGAAGTCAGTGATTTTGAAAACATGTAACATCGTCAGGTCATTCCTTAATACACAATGGTAATGCGTTTGTGCTGACTTGGTTTGCGCCCGTCAGCCAAACATGGAACCACATTGACCAAATGTGAGAAAGAAAAACAAAAAAAATCATAATAATAATAATAATAATAATAATAATGTGGCTCAACGACAAGGAAACCCCAACAGGACAAAACCAAAATTCAAATGGCAAATAAGAATAGAAAACAAAATCGACAACATCAGGAGAGATCTAGGACATCTTACCCAGTTTATAAGCGGGAACGCGTCCAAACGTGTCACACAGGGGGCAAACAAGATCAAATCTAAGTCTCCCAACAGAACACTGCCAGAAATCCTCGATACTTTGAAACAAAAACTATCTGTATATGCCGCAAGACTCCGTAGATACAAAGAATCAAATGAGAGGAAAGACACCAACAACCTCTTCCGAAGAAGCGAAAAACAGTTCTACCGGAAAACTATGTACAACAAACAGATAGCAGTGACTGAACCACCAAACAAACAAGAACTCACAGATTATTGGAAAAGTATCTGGTCAGAACCCAAACTACACAATAATAACACCCCCTGGATCAAAGCCGAAGAAGACAAACATAAACATGTGACAGAACAAGAAAATACCACATTTAATACACAGGAAATTACAGAAACTATCAAACACACACACAACTGGAAATGTCCTGGAATAGACAATATACAAAACTTCTGGTACAAACAGTTTACAACCACACACGAAGCACTCACACACCAAATCAACAAAGCCATTCTACAACCACACACATTTCCCACTTTCCTCACACAAGGAATAACATACGTTAAACCCAAAAGCTCAGACACCACAAACCCGTCAAACTACCGACCTATCACCTGTCTTCCAACCCTATACAAGATCATCACAGCCACAATTTCGAAGAAAATAGAACAACACCTAACAGACAACAATATCCTCACAGAAGAGCAGAAGGGATGCAGGAAAAATAGTCGAGGATGCAAAGAGCAGCTGATTATAGATAGCGTGATTATGGGACAAACCAGAAAAGAACACAGAAACCTTCACATCGGTTACATAGACTATAAAAAAGCCTTCGACTCCATACCCCACAGCTGGTTAATCAGGGCCCTAGAAATCTATAAAATCAACCAACACCTCAGGCAGTTTCTCGCGCAAATTATGAAAACATGGAAAACCAAAATACGCCTAGAAACACAAACCGAACGGATCCAAACAAAAGAGCTGTACATCAGACGGGGTATATTTCAGGGAGACTCGCTCAGTGCTCTATGGTTTTGCCTCTGTCTCAATCCACTCTCAAATATACTAAACAGAACAGAGCATGGCTTCAATATCAGACACCAAAAAGTGAATTAACATAAAATAAACCACCTCCTATATATGGACGACATAAAACTCTACGCTGCCACACAAACACAGCTGAAAGAACTCCTCAAAATCACAGAAATATTCACCTTAAATGTCAATATGGAATTTGGTATAAGTAAATGCAAAGTGCTCCACATCAACAAAGGCCAATGGAAGTGCCACCATGAGACAGAAACCATCAACAATGAACGCTCGATAACATGTTCGATAAAGAAACATACAAATATCTAGGCTTCCAACAAAGCACCAAACTCAACCACACTCACATCAAAACAGAGCTCAGAACCGAATTCAAAAGCAGACTGACGAAACTTTTGCAAACAAAACTCAACTCTAAGAATCTCACTAAAGCCATCAACACGTTCGCTATACCTATACTCACATATTCATTTGGTATCATCAAATGGTCACAAACAGACATAGAAAATATTCACATCCTTATACGATCTCAATTCACCAAATACAGGAAATTACACCCCAACGCATGCATCGAGAGGAAGGCAGGAGGAAGAGGAATTATAGACATCAGATCATTACACACAAAACAAATACAAACACTTAGGAAATTCTTTCACAGCAAGCAAACCAGCCTCCACACAGCGACAGTGAAAGCAGACAAAAACTACACACCTCTCGACTTAGCCCGGGCAGACCACTCAGCAGATATACACACAGTCACACCCAATTACAACAGGAAAAGATGAAAACGTGGTCAGAGAAAACACTCCACGGAAAACACAGATACCACATAGAACAAGACCACGTAAATAAAAAACAATCATACACCTGGTTACGGGATGGGCAGCTATTCCCTGAGACTGAAGGCTTCTTACTTGCCATCCAGGATAAAGTCATATTAACCAGAAACTACCAAAAGTATATCATCGAAGACCCGACTATTGCAGAGGACAGATGTAGGAAATGCCACCAGCAGAAAGAAACGATCGAACACATAACGAGCGGATGTAAAATATTGGCCGGAACGGAGTACACAGCCAGGCATGATTCAGCTGCCAAAGTGGTTCACCAAGCACTAGCCACAACATACAGACTCATAGAAAACACAGATCCCTACTACAAATACACCCCAACATCCATACTTGAAAATGAAGATTACAAGCTCTACTGGGATATCGGTATCCATACAGATAAAACAGTCTCCGCCAATAGACCCGATATTACTTTTCAGTGCAAAAAAGGAAAAGTCACCTATCTGATTGACATAGCTGTCCCCAACGACACAAACATCCAAGCGAAATACACAGAAAAAATTTCCAAATACACAGACCTTGCAACGGAAATAAAAAGGCTATGGAGACAGGAAAAAGTCATCATTGTCCCCCTCATTATATCAGCCACAGGCCTTACACCAATAACATTCACACCACATTTAGTACAATTGGGACTCAACACAGACATACACAGAAACATTCAGAAGTCAGTGATTTTGAAAACATGTAACATTGTCAGGTCATTCCTTAATACGGAATAGTAATAGCGTTTGTGCTGACTTGGTTTTGGCCCGTCAGCCAAACATGGAACCACATTGATCAAATGTGAGAAAGAAGAACTTTTTATAATAATAATAATGTCTTTATTGTGCATTCACATTATAATTACAATAATATAGTGTCGGTAACTTGAACACACAAAAGGCAAAGTAGAAGCTAGGCTTCCTCACTTAACCTACTTATCATTTGAAAGGAAAAATTCGAACGGAAAGCAATAGTAAATTAAATTGAGTGTATGGAAAAAAAATCACGTACAATTATGAAAATCTGAGCTACATGAAAGAAGGAACATTTTCTACTCGGAGTGTTCTCGACCATTAACTTTGAGACAGATTGCGGAGACATATTATACAAACGGGCACCCAAAATTTTATCTTCTTCGAAGTTTCAACAAAAACTGGAGCCGTCATCTGGAGACAAAACAACAGGTTGCAAAAAACCAACCGATTTCGAAGCTGGCAAAGTAATGGCCACGATTTCTTTTTAATTTTGATAATTTTAATAAGTCCTATGGACTACTTGGATAAACGTATAATTATCACAGGAGAATATTATTCTGAATTATTACAAAAAAAAACACGCAAAAGAAAATAATTTTTCACCATCATAAAGCCCGCAGTAGATCAATAGTTTCGATGGGGAAATTGCATGAACTACATACAGGTAGCCAGGGTGAGCGTCGATAAATTCTGAATAGTTTCAATAATAATATTGGATTGTTCTTGTTTTTAGGCTGAAATAAGATTGGTAGTCATGATGTAGTAAATATATAAGGGTTTAAAAGGATGGTGTTGGAGGAGGTTGTTTTGAATATATCATGGTATATGTCGTTTTTAAGGTAATGACAAACTTTGTTCAATCTGGTATTATTTTCTTTATTGTGTGTGCTGGAACAAAAGTATTCGTTTATAACAATTTAAAAACTTGTCAGCCGCTATACGAGGGTTGTATGATAAGTACCTGACCTCGGCCAGAGATGGCGTGACTACTATTTAAAAAAATCTTTGTCATAAACATAACCTTTCACTAGAATCCTGACAAATTTTTGAGTCGCTGCGTGATTTAGTTTGTGAGTGGCAGTCATTTAAATTGAACAATTTTTGAGATTTTACAACAATGGAAAAAAATAAAATATGAATGATGAGATAAAAGTAAAACACAGCGAAGTTTATGGTGACTGTATACCCTCGTTATCGATCATAAAATATTGGACAGCTGAATTCAAACACGGCCGTACAAGGATTTATAATGAAGAACGTCCAGGTCGTCCAAATGAGGTCACCACATCAGAAATTATTGAAAAAATCCAGGATATAGTGATAAATGATCGGAGAGTGAAAGTCCATGAGATTGTAGGCATCTCAACTGAATGGGTGCAGAACATTTTAACAACTCATTTGGATATGAGAAAGCTTTCTGCAAGATGGGTGTCGGGATTGCTCACAATTGACAATAAACACGCACGTTTGTCAACTTCAAAAGAATGTTAAAGCGTAATCGGAATGATTTTTGACGTCGACTCATAACTGTTGACGAAACATGGATCTATCACAGCTCACCAGAGACTAAAAATCAGTCCAAAGAGTGGGTTTTCCGTGAAACAACTTAAGCCCCTTTAGACAAGTCATAAAAGACGTACGACACACCTTAAAAAATTATTAGTTAAAGCCCTGCACTTACATGTTGGTAATGTGAAACATTCTAAATGTTGCAAATTTTTCGAGATTCCTACATCCTCTGGTCTTTTTCCAAACACCGAAAAAATATATAAAATATTTTTAGTACTGAGATATTATTTTCACCTTATCATTCTCTAAATAATGTAGTTCTGAAAATATAGTCTATAAAAAAAGTATTAAATTGCCATTAATAAAGACAATATAGATATCGCTACAGAAAGATAAACACGTGGAACAAGACGTCGCGTCGCCGCAAGACGAGATCGGCTAGCTACTGTCGGCATTGTAACTCGTAGAGTTTTTCAAAGATGTCGCGCATATTTTCCTCTATTTTTGTTACCTATAGTACAAGTTTTGCTGCCAACTGCCAGCCGGCATCGTCTTGCGGCCACATTTTATTCTACATGTTTGTCTTTTTGTAGCTATGTATTCTGTGTCACTACTTTCAGTTTTTTATCGTGTTTTATTACCGAAATCTCACTTGCATACTTTAGTACCGTTTCTATCATCGCTTTAACAAATTTTTTTTGTGTCTCATTGATACATTTCTTCTAACCATTTGATTAAAATTAGTTCAGATATATTTATTTATTTATTTATTTAGGAATACACGGGTACACTCCTTTTTACAATGTATTTATAATACTTTATAATATAACCATATCAATAACAGAACGGCCGAAAATGTGGAATGAAACACAAGAACGGCTTATACTCCTACCGTAAAACAATCAACGCCAGAGCATCCCTTCTGAAGGAAGAGGGAGAACCTGAAAAAATGTTCAGCTCTCAGCACTGGTTCATGAATTTCATAGCCTTCAGCAGTGGTGAATGATAACCATAATTAGTTCTGTGGAAGCCAGTAAAGAACAATTCAGTTTGCTTTAAATGTCTTTGAGGTACATTAAATTTTACGAATGACAATAAAGTAAGACAATCTATCAACCCGTTAATTATCTTATACAGAAAATACTGATCACTCACCAAACATCTATGAACTAACAGATTCAAGTTCATATGGTCCCTAATAATAATATAATCATGGTCAGCTATTGACATATCACACTTATAAGCACACAGTCGTAGAAACCTGTTCTGAATTTTTTCGATACTGTACTTATGTACTTCAAACATTGGCAACCAGACAACCGCTGAACACTCCAGAACAGACCTCACCAACGTGCAGTACATGACCCTTAATGAGGAAAATGATAAATCCCTCAGATTTCTATATATAATTCCTAAAATCTCACTGTTAATAATATATACGTAATGATCACAGAAAGAGAGGCGATAATCTAATATTACTCCCAGATCCTTCACTTTGCCCAAACTGTCCAACACTGTACCACTAATAACATAATTACTATTGACATTCTTATGTCCTCTAAAGAAGATAACAGATTTACATTTAGATGCATTAAGCTGTAGACAGTTTATCTCAGCCCAATTTACAAGTATATCCAAGTCCGCCTGCAAGTCCCGGACGTCCTGCACATTCAAAACCTTCTTAAACATTTTAAGATCATCGGCGAATATAACCAGAGCTCAGTATATGACCGGCAATATCATTGACAAACAAATTGAAACGGAGCGGAGCGCATATATTAAAAAAATAATATATATGTATGTATAAATATAACTATATTTCTACATCTATAAAGCTCTTTGGGTTAAAAGAGAAAAAGACAGATACCTGTAAGAAAAACAAAGAAAATTTCGCACGTGGTTCTTCAAGTGTGATATAAATGGCTTAGAGGCAGCATATCAACTAACTTCACATTTAACAGTTTCTATAAAATAGACTATGAAACTTTTGACGAAACATGGATTCATCACAGCACACCAGAGTCTAAAGAACAGTTCAAACAGTGGGTTTTCCGTGGTGAACCAGTGCCAAAGAAGGCCAAGGCGACTTTGTCGCCAACAAAGTCATGGCCACAAATTTTACACATAAAAATGTTTCTTTCTTGTCAAGGCCAGGTATTTATCAGACAACCTTCATAATACTACAAACATGTAATAATGTTACTCAAGATGGATTTTAACTTTTTTTTAACCAGCACATCATGAGTAAAACCCAGGTTTTCAGAAACGTTGACGAAGTTGTGTCCACGTCTCTAGAATTTCAGGAACAATAAACTAAAAGACTATAGTATATCTGTTGCACATTGAATATGAGCCACCTTGTAGAAAATCAGCTTACAGCTTGCAATAAATCTAATAACATATTATAAAGCAACACATGCCGATGAAATAAAATCGTCAAGCACAATTTGAGACAAACAGATCATATTTCAAATTACTGTGATTTCGCTTTGCGCGGTTTCAGTCAGTGGTACTACTGGCGTCATGTTGTAAATTACTATACATTAATAATGTAACTAGAGTAATTAAATTATTAATGAAAACGATTTCTATATTTAATAAATCACTGCACGAAGTTTATTATAGCGTATTAATATTAAACGGTGTTATCGTGATGTTAAGAGCATAAATATATAATTAACAAATATTTTTTTTGTTTTTCTCTTAGTTCTTTACGATAAAATTGTCGAAGAACTTCGCTCATTAATGAGGGAATCAATGAATCGATTGACATAAATCTGATCAGCATGCCAAATCATTTTTTTCGACAAAGTTTAACCTACTAAAAGAAAAAAAAAAGTTAATAGAGAAAGGTATGAAAATCTACATATCTTTCTCTTTAATTTTATTTGATAGTTTTATTAACATAAGTTGGAAAAGATAATAGTAGATCCATAATAACAATTTTTGATAAAAATGTACTTGATTTCCATCCCATAACTTCAATCCGAAGCTATTGTCTACAACAAATACATTACCTACCCGTTTATTACTTCTTAAAAAAAAATTAACACACTGTATAGAGAGATTTTGCAACGCTTATTTTAGTAGGCCACTGTCCTTATCTTTATTTGAAGCATGCGTCCACTGTTTGGAGCGTGCGCAGTAGTAAAGGGAAGAAATTAAATACAAAGGACTCAGCTGTTATCGTTATTTGAAGCATGCGCCTACCATTTGGAGCTTACGCAGTATTGAAACAAAATAAGAGAAACCTTTATCAAAGATAACGATTCCCTCTATTTAGGAACTTATAAGAGAGGTTATTTGAAGTTCTTTATTCTTATCGCTATTATGGTAGGGCCTGTTTTTTTGTCCTCAGATGTAAAAACCACTAAGAAAATACAGTAAAATTGAAATGATAATCTTTTATTGCAAATAACACTGTTAACAGTTAATTAGTGTTTAGATTATGTTGAGATTTTGCAATAAATAAAATTTGAAATGAAATTTTATTTATCGCGCATTCGTATTATAAATGGCCTGGAAACACCCCTCTTGGGGTAGTTTATGAGTAGATCCTTCCCGTCTTCCTTGTTATATTTCTCTGCTTAGATGTTTCCAAATTTTTCTATTAGACGTCTTCTCCTTCCAATTTGTAATCCCTGCTGCTTCTATGTCTTCCTTAACTTGCAGCAGCCATCCTAGTCTTGGTCTGCCTCTCCTTCTAAGTCCCGGTTGCCATTGAAGTATTTTATATATTAGTACTCCTGGGCCAGCTCTCCATGTGTGCCCTAGCCAATTAAATCTCTTCTGTTTTATTTTTTTGACTATGTCTTCCTCTACTTCTTCCAAGATTTCTTGATTAGTCCTCCTTCACATATTCTTATTGGCCGTAGGATCGTTCCCAATATCTTTCGTTCAATTCTTCCCATGTCTTCCTCTTGTTTCTTTGTCATGCGTATCACTTCGGTAGCATACATTAGTTTTGGGAGTATTATTGTCTTGTATATCATCATCTTACTGTGCCTTCCTATTATTTTACTACTTAACAATTTCTTATTGCTATGTAACACTTGTTTGCTATTATTAATCTTTCCTTTACTTCCATTTCCTTGTTCCCGTCCCAATACAGCGTCACTCCCAAATATTTAATCTTCTCTACTCTTTCAAAGGTATATTCGTTTATTCTAATCCTTTCCATGTCCTGATTATTTTGTTTTCCATTTTTCATTATTTTGGTTTTCTCCTCATTTATTTTCAACCCCATTTTTGCTCCTTCTACTCTTATTTCTTTTACCAATTACCAAACATTCTTCATTATTTTCTGGTTCTTTGCAATAATTACTACATTGCCCGCATACGCCACTATCTGACTGCCCCTTGAAAGTATTGTACCTTGATTTATATTCCTTAGTACATGTTGTAGTGTTAGGTTGAATAACATGGCCGATAATGCATCTCCCTGTCTAACTCCTTTGTTAATTTCGAAATCTTGTGTTCTTCCTTTCTGTGTTTTGACATTGGCGAATGTCTCCTTCAGTGTCATCATGCACAGTCGTCTTATCTTGTGCGGTACTTCCAGTTCTTTTAGCACTGTATTTAATCCAGTCCTCTTAACCGAATCAAACGCTTGCTTGAAGTCAATGAATAGCAATTCCAAGTTTAGTACATGTTGTTGCGCTCTTTCCAATGCTTGTTTGACCACATGTATTGCATCTACCGTAGATTTTCCTTGTGTAAACTCGCACTGGTATTGTCCTATTACATTTTTTTATTACATATTTTAGTTTTTCATGTATGTATGTTGTCAAAATCTTATAGGCGAGCACCGTTTGGAGCTTGCGCAGTAGTAAAGGGAAGAAATTAAATACAAAAGACTCAGCTGTTATCGTTAGTTGAAGCATGCGCCCATCATTTGGAGCTTGCGCAGTATTGAAACAAATTAAGAGAAACTTTTATAACGATTCTCTTTATTTAGGAACTTATAAGACTTATTTGAAGTTTGTTATTCTTATCGTTATTATGATAGGGCCTTTTTTTCCTACTTAGGTATACCAACCATTCGTATTATCGCGGAAATATTGGAGGAAGTGATAGAAACATGCGAGACCCAATTTTAATTTAGAAACTTGTGTTGACCCATCAAACACTAATAACCGGTGGGCTTAACCATGAAATGAATGGAAAAAAATCCCCTAGGTTTATAGAAGATAAAAAACCTAACCTCGCAATTCCTTCGCGTTAATACTGCGCATGCTTGAGATAACGATAAGGACATGTAAAAAATAAGCGTTGCAAAATTTCTCCTATATCATACAGTATTGTCATTTTTACGTTATTTTTTGAGCCCAAGATCTACGAGAAAGAAAATATTTTAAATATTTTTTTTTCTTCTACTATTTATATTATTTTTATTTGCTTATATACCTCTTTCAAAATAAAGACCATCTATTTACGGTTGAAGCGATTCCAATAAATTAGAAAATTGGCACCAAACTGCAATATTCAGCATTTAATAAACCTGACTTTCACAAACAACTTCATCCGAATCCACCTGACAAACAACGAGAATATGAAAATAACTTTAGAAAAGTGTCTATGAATCACCATATACCACTGTGCTCATTTTGTTCTAAAAATATTTTTGTTACTGTTATATCTGAAACAAAAACTCTATTTTATTTGTTGTTAATAGATATTATTTGAAGTAAGTCTTTTATTTACAATTATTGTAACCAAATGATTACTGGCTTTATTTTAATTTAAAATTAGAACATGTTTGAAGCAGTTTGTATCTGCTTCCTCGAATTTTTTGTTTACTTTGGCCAGAACTAGAACCAATAGAACAAATAACTTTTCTTAATTGCAACAACTTAACCACTTTAGACAAGTCATAAAGACACCTTCAAAAAATTATTAATTAAAGCCCTGCTGTTATAGATTTACATGTTAGTAATGTGAAACATTCTAAATGTTGAAAATTTTTCGAGATTCCTACATCTTTTGGTCTTTTTCCAAACACCTAAAAAATGTAATAAATATTTTTAGTACTGAGACATTATTTTCACCTAAAAATAAAGTAGTTTCGAAAATGTAGTCTAAAAAAAAAGTATTAAATTACCATTAGTAAAGACAATATGGCTATCGCTTCAGAAAGACAAATCCGTGGAACAAGACATCGCCGCAAGAAGAAGTCGGCTAGCTACTGCCGGCACGCCAAAATGTGACTCGTAGAGTTTTTCAGAGATGTCGCGCATATTTTCCTCTATTTTGGTTACATATAACGTAAGTTTTAATTGTGCAGCCTCTCTGGGAAACTCAAGGAGATACATGTTAACGTGATGACGGCTGTCAGTGGGCGTCGCCTTGCAGCCAAATTTTATTCCACACTAGCCGTGCCCGCGGTCCCGCTCGCGTGGTCTTGATTCGCTATTATCGTCACTGCTTATTCCTTATGTTACCTAACGTAATGAAATATAGACACAGATGTATGAAATAAAAAAAAACACGTAAATCAGATAAGTGGTGCCGTTAGAGGGCATCAAATTAAAAAAAAATAAACACATTTTTTAAGATATTTTAAGAACCGATATTCCGATTTGAATGAGATTTAGGGTGCCCATTTTTTGCTAGGCGCTCTAATATTTGATTTTCACAAAAAACCCGAAAGGGTTCGAGAAGGGTGAAAACTACCCTCACCCCTACATAAATTCTAGTAAAAAAAATGTTTTTCCGATGCTGATCTACAAAACAGTTTTCTTGTCACTTCAACCGT
Organism: Pachyrhynchus sulphureomaculatus; assembly: GCA_019049505.1. NCBI lineage: Eukaryota > Metazoa > Arthropoda > Insecta > Coleoptera > Curculionidae > Pachyrhynchus > Pachyrhynchus sulphureomaculatus. The sequence continues at coordinate 169,643,107 of CM032456.1, forward strand.
TAAAATCTAGTAGGCGATAATAATCTAGTTGGTGAAAATGTGGAATGTTATGTCAGTGTCACAAATGATTTTTGACAATAAGCTACATAAATTTTAAATTAATTAACGTTTGGGTTTATTTTTGATTGATAATTTGTTGTTGTTGTGGCTTGTTTTCCCTGTGAATATGGAATATTCTTTTGATGAACAGACTGATATGTTGCTAGTACTTGGTTTTTGCGAAGGTAATTGTAGGAAAAGTGTTCGGGTGTATCAAGAGAGATATCCGAATCGACAAATTCCAAATCGCCAGACTTTTGCCAGCATAGAACGTCGACTTCGAGAAATTGGACGATTCCAACCCTTGAGAGTCAATGCTGGAAAACCGCGGTAAGCCCGAACACCTCTAGTGGAAGAAGCTGTTCTTGAAGCAGTCGAAGCAAGTCTAGGTATCAGCACTCGCAGGTTGGAACTTGAACAAAGAGTTAAAAAAAGCACTGTTAACCGGATTTTAAATCAACAACTCATTCGTTCGTTCATTTCACGTTCAGCCCGTCCAAGAATTGTTGCCCATTGATCATCACTCACGTCTGAGATTTGTACGAAATGTTTTAGAATGCAGAGCAATTAATAGGCTATTTCACAAAAAAATTTTGTTTACGGATGAGTCATGTTTTACCCGTCGTGGTATGATAAATTTGCATAATACACATGTTTACGCCGAAGAAAATCCGCATGCAGTTACAGAAAGACATTTTCAACGAGAATTTAAAATTAACGTTTGGATGGGGATTATTGGTAACTTTTTAGTTGGCACATATAGGTTGCCTGATAACCTAAACGGAGATAGCTATCTACATTGTCTACAGTATTCTTTACCTGAATTATTAGAAGAACTGCCTCTGAATGAAAGAAGAGACATCTTTTTTATGCACGATGGAGCTCCACCACACTTTTCGCGTGCTGTAAGAAATTATCTTAACGAGAATTTTTGTGGTAGATGGATTGGCAGAGGTCAAAAAGCTCCAATTCAATAGCCACCTCGTTCCCCGGACCTTAATTCTTGCGATTTTTTCATATGGGGAGCGTTGAAAACAAAGGTATACGAGGTCCAGATAAACAACGCCGATCAACTATGGGATATGATTCAAAATGCTGCGAATACATTAAATAATAATGATATTTTAGAGAGAGTTAGTTTCAATTTTTTGCGCCGTATTGTTATGTGCAGGAACGAAGGTGGTAATCATATTGAACAACTTTTGTAAAAAATACAATTACCTGTGTTAAATAAAACTCGTAATAATAATTAATATCATACTTACTTGTTTAATTTCACCAACTAATTTTCATTATAAGTAAAATGCTTGTTAGTCTTTATATTTTTGCATAAATCATTAGCCAGAATAATTTTGTACAAGAGACAAAAAATGAAAGGACCTTTTTGTGAAAAGAAATTCAGGGTCGTCGTTAAAGTTGCAAAACATTTCTACTAGAATTTATGTACGGGTGAGGGTAATTTTCACCCTTCTCGAACCTTTTCGGGTTTTTTGTGAAAGTCAAATATTAGAGCGCCCAGCAAAACATGGGCACCCTAAATCTCATTCAAATCGGAATATCGGTCCTTAAAATATCTTAAAAAATGTGTTTATTTTTTTTTACTTTGATGCCCTCTAACGGACAAACAAAGCACTTTTGTATAGAGGTAAATTATGACCAATCGACTTATTTTCATTCCAAAAATACGTGGTAATTCTATGTCCACGGAATAATGGGACATCCTGTATATATATATATATATATATATATATATATATATATATATATATATATATATATATATATATATATATATATATAATATGTAGAAATATTAACTAAGTTGGGAATATGGAATTATATTTCTATATCTATAAAGTTATTTGGACTGAAAGAGAGAAAGACAGATACTTGGCAGTATATCAACTAATTTCACATTTAATAATTTCTATGCTTCGTAAAAAATGGATTTAGCAACTCGTATAACAAACACGTATATGTGAAGCATCAGAAGGTTACTTTGAGTTAGTAGTAAGACTTCTGTCCTCAATGTCTTCAATGATACCGCCAGACACATGTTGGTATCTGATAAGAAAAAGCTCTTGTTTTTAACTTCAATTGCTTTATCTGCATATTCAAATTCTACGAAAAATTCAAGTGTCAATATTAGTTCTGTTTTTTTTAGTGTTCCGTACAGAACAATTATTGGATCACTTCAATTTCCGTCTCTCTGTTGGTTAGTTATACCCGATTTTCTCCAAAACTATTTAGAAACATAGAAAGTTGAAATTTAAATATAGGAATTCATAGCACAATCAGCGCCGTGTAGTTTTGTAAATTGAATTTTGACTTGTTGGAGTTTTTTACCAGGCCATCGAGTGGGGTGTCCAATGAGCGCTTGTGAAAATTTGAGGTCAAAAATATATATGATTTAATACTTGCGCACACTTTTCTTTGTATTATGTGTACCCACCCTATCTCGAAAAGTACTGATCAAAAAATTTTGAAAAAATTCTGGAATAGTCTCCATAAAGTGTACGTTGAGCGAAAATTATCACGAGTGCATTATGTTTGATAATTTATCTGGTATAACAAAACTATTCGCCCGCCAAAATGGTGAAGGTTTATTTCGTCGAAAGTTGTGAACTGAACCGGCACTGATACCTCCAGCCTTAAGCATTAGGTACCGAGCCAAAATAATTTTATTTTATTTGTTTATAATTAAACAAATATTTGGTAGTATTTGTTTTGACCTTTTACCACTAGATTTTAGATTGAGTTAGATTGATTAATGGGCTATTAGGTATTTAAGACGCTATAACTATTATATATTATTGCCTAAGAAAAAACGTAAAAATACATATTGGATCTTAAGATACGAGTATATACATGTCAGAAACTTTTTGTCTTATTCTGGTTAGTCTGATTAGCCTGCTGTGTCGGTATGCGACTAGACATGTTTGTAATCTTGGCTTTTAATTACTTTTTTTTGTGAAGTCACCGATCATTTTATACCTTCCTAACAAAAACTTTTATTTTAAAGGCAATCACAATACGGAACACTAATTGCTCAAGTCTAACTTGGACTTGACCGGTTTTTTTAGATATAATCTCTGTTGGATCTTCCCGTAGTTGTCAAATAACCTGTCTAATATAATAAAAGAATAATTGTCATCTAGTTCAAGGCAAACTTAAGATATCTTTACAACATACAGCAATTTATTTTCTATTGTTTAGACATTTAGAAACAAATTAATTTTGTTTGAAGATATGACAGGATAATAGAGGCAGAAATGATTGTCGGTTTTGCTATTAAAATTTAAATAAACCTTCCCCAGAAATTAAATGTAAACTTTTAAAAAAATAAAAAGTGAATTTATTATTCTCGTTCTATTATCACTTTCTTCAGTCATAAAAAGCAGGAGCTATTTCTATGTAAAGAAAGTTAAACACTAAGATTTTAAATTAAAATTAAATTGTCATGGGATTCCTATAAAAACAACCGTGACATTTAGAGTTTAAAAAGTATTAATTTTATTTGCGAATTTATTATTTCCTCATTTTGAATGGCAAATTCTAATCTTCAACGGGCAGGAAATTTCGTCAAATGCCTTTTTACTATTCCGTACGGAACTCTTATGGGATCACTTCGGTGTCTGTCCGTCTGTCACTCCCAATTTTCTCAAAAACTATTTGACATAGAAAGTTGTAATTTGGCAAAAATATAGGAATTGATGGTCCAATCAGAGCCATGTAGTTTTAAAAGATAAATTTTGACTTAAGGGGTTAATTTTAGGCGTGAAATAGGAAGTGAAACAAAAATTAACAGGTCGGGGTGGGACGTCAAATGAGAGATACTTGCGCACACTCTTCCTTGTATTATTTAAAAAAAAATGATCAAAAAAACCCTATCTCGGAAAGTACTGATCAAAAAATTTTGAAAAATTTTTGAATATTCTTCATAAACTGAATGAATGAGTGAAAATTATCACGAATGCATTTCGTTTGATAATTTACTTAGTATATGGGGGGTGAGGTGAAAAAACAATACCAGGTCAACGAGTGGGGTGTTATATGAAAGCTTGTGAAAACACGAGTTCAAAAATATATATGATGTAATACTTGCATACGCTTTTCTTTGCATAAATTGCCAAAAATCGAAGTCTCCCTTTATCTCGAAAGTACTGACCAAAAAATTTTAAGAAAATTCTGGAATATTCTCCATAAAATGCAGATTAAGCGAAAATTATCACCAGTGCATTACGTTTGATAATTTGTTTAGTATAAAAAAAACTACTGCCAACTGACCGCCAAAATGGTGAATATAGCTGAGAGCTGCTTTAAATATTTGGCGACTAACGAATAGGTACCCACATAAAATTGTTTGGTTTATTTATTTATAATTATACAGATATTTAAGTAGCTAAGATTAGAAGCTAACTATTATACATTACTGACTAAAAACTTGAAAATACATCTTGGATGTTAAGATATCAGGAACTTTCTGTCTTGTGGGTGTGTTTTGTGAAGTCACTGATCATTTTAACAAAAATTTTTATTTTAAAGGCAGTGACAGTACGGAAGAGTAATAGTGCAAGTCCAACTTGCACTTGACCGGTTTCTTTTTGATTTTTCAACCTGTTTATATTATTATTAAATCGTCATATGAGTATTAATTTCAAAATTCCTCAAGTTGGTAAGAAACCGAAAATAATCAGCATAAAAATTGACCAAAATTAGGTTTTCAGTAAAATCTTCCACTTATACTAGATAAATGGTGGTGACGTTATTTTTATCGGATTTTCTATTGGTCGATGAGTTGTTTTTTAGCCAGGTGTTTTATTAGCAAATGCTTATGTTATACATATATATATATATATATATATATATATATATATATATATATATATATATATATATATACATATATATATATATATATATATATATATATATATATATATATATATATATATATATATATATATATCTTTTTAAACATCAACATTAATAATGGATTTTATACATTATCAAACGAACTCTTTTCAAATGCTACATTGATTTATATATATATATATATATATATATATATATATATATATATATATATATATAAATCAATGTAGCATTTGAAAAGAGTTCGTTTGATAAATAATGTATAAAATCCATTATTAATGTTGATGTTTAAAAAGATAATGATGGTGACAATTATATCGATATTTTTAGTGCAGTATTTTAACTATACCCGTCCGTTACTTTACAATAAAATAGATACCTCAGTAATAACTTAAGTTTTTTGTTTCCATTAGTGAATTGTATGATAGTATCCTAGCCTAGACTAAACTTACCTGAACTAACTTCTCTACTCCTAGTAAGTTAATTTTAAACCGGCAATTTTTCACAAGACCGGGAAAAATTTCCAGCTTTTTTCTTTACCATAATTGCCAAATATCAAGCTCCTACGTTCAAGGCAACTACTGCGCCAGTTTTAGGTAGCTGTGAGCTATATCTACGATATATGTTTGAAAAAAAAAAATTGATTACATATTGGATCGGGTGTGGCGTGAAGGGGGCGATAGGTGTTCCTGACAGCACGGTTGGGGTGGTGTGTAGCTTTGTCAAGGAATTTGCTAGGCATTACTTATGAATTCCGTCAGCAATTGCAGGTCTCTGTGAAGCTGTGTGTTCCATACGAGCCATGGGGCTTTAGCGACAATGCAGAGGGCCTTGTTTTGGACGGTCTGGAGGGAGGATCTATGTGAACGTGACATTTGGCACCATGCCGAGCTGGAGTAGGTCAGGTCAACTCTGATGATCATTTTGTAAATTGTCAACTTGGTGCAGTTGACAATTTACTGGTCTTGTTGTGGAGTGGGTACAACTTGCTGAGGAGATGGTTGGCTTTTTTGGCGGAGGTGGCGACTTAGCTCCTCCATACTCACCGTCCGCCAAATTTCAAGCTCCTACGTTCAAGGCAACTACTCCACAAGTTTTGATGAGTGAGCGGTATTTTTGATCTGTAGTGCATCCAATTCGAATACTTGTTTAGAACAAAGTATTCTTCTGGAATGTGAATATTGTAAAATAATAAATTTATGTCAGAAATATAGTCAAAGGTAAAGTAAAAAAACTATTTTTTTTCGGTTAGTTTCGAAGAAAAACCCGTTTCCTATAAAAGGTAAAAACATACTGGGTCTTGTGGTAAAGTTCCCCGCAGTTTTGTTGAGTTACGTGAAAGGGTAAACAAGCTTGGAAGTGCTGATCAATTATAATATTTCTCTTTCTTTTTTGATTTCAATGTTTTTGTTAGTGGAAGTAAGTGTTAGAGCTCCAGTCTCACCGAGGTTGACACATTCGTCTTTTCGCATTCATCTTTTCGATTAAAATTTTGTTTGTTTCTAAATATCAATGGTGTCTCTGTAAGTACCCTCAAACAAGATTTTGTGCAACGGCAAATTTGTCAGCGTATTCCAATCAGCAAATCTTTTTTGTATTTGTCAGAACGAGTGCCTATTCTTCGTTTTGTTGTACTTACACAGACTAATCCACATCTGCAAGGAATATGGTGACACTGCAACCCTTTCATCTTTTGCAAATATTCGGCTTTGCTAAATTGTTTTCGATTTGTAACATTTTTTAATGTATGGTAGAACCACCTTATCCATGATACTTAGTAATACTATTATTAAGTTCCCCCAATACTATTTTACTAATTATTATCTACATAGCATACAAGATAGTTTTTGACCACTGTTTGTTGTAGTAGTGGTTGTAATAGGCTTAGGTTTTGTAGAGTTTAATTATAGCTGTATTGGATTGACGGGTCTGCTACAGCATCGAATCCTCTAAAGATGTTAACCGTAGTAGTTGACGCAGTGTTAAATGAAAATATCATAGGACTTCGAAGGAAGATAACATATTAATTTCACCGGTCATAAAATCCTTCAGCACTGGATGAAAGTAAAAATATTTTTTCATATACTATTGTGATCAAAAAATAGTAAGATTTTTAAATTTAAGTCGCCCGGGGCATTTCCAAATCGGATTAATTTTTTTCGTTAGGTTGGTAGGGCCTTAACTGCCATCTGTGTCAAATTTTAAGACCATAGCGTCAGTAGTTAATAAGATTCGCTTGCATTCGTTCAACAACAAAAGTGCGTTTTTCGATTTTTAACATGAGTGAAAAAATTCAGCAAAGAAGTTGCATTAAATTTTATTTTAAAAATAGTTTTTCGGCTTTCCAAACGTTCGAAATGATAAAAAAGTCATTTGGTGACCGTAGAAACCACGCCAAAGCAAGTCAAAAATCAAGGTGATGTTAACAGTTTTCTTCGATTATCCTGGTGTTGTTCATTACGAATTCCTTCCGCCAGACCTCACGGTCAACAAGAAATATTATTTGAGTGTTATGCGTGGTTTGCGTGAAGCTATTCGTCTCAAGAGGCCGGAATTATGGGCCGATAACTCTTGGTTTTTTCATCGCGATAATGCGACTTCTCACACAGTATTGGTTCTTCGCGACTTTTTCATCTCATCATTCCCCAATGGCCCTATTCGCCTGATTTAGCTCCGTCGGACTTCTGGCTATTCCCTAAACTCAAAAAATAGCTTCGAGAACATCGTTTTGAGTCGATTGAGAAGATTAAAACCGAATCGAAAAAGGCTTTCAAGGCCATTCCAGAAATCGAATTCAACAACTGTTTCGAAGACTGCATAGCATAAATGTATTGTGTCCAAGGGGGATTACTTTGAAGGGGACGAAATAAATTTGGAAAAATAAATAACCCGTTTGCGTTTTATTTCAAAAGTCTTACTATTTTTTGATGATAGTAGTAAGTGATTACTATTTTTTAAAGTGCGTTATGTTGGTCACATGGAATCGATAATAAGGCCCATTCTACTCCCTTCCTATAAATAATCTATTCTATTAATCACACAAGCATAATGTGGCGATATAAATCAGGTTTAGATATTTTAAAGTAGAAAGTGATACTTGATACCTTCAGTATGCTCTAAGAATCTAATTAGTCCACTGTTTCCTAATTAACAAGCCCAATTAATGTACTAGAAAATACAACGATTTAAGAGTATATAGAAAGAGGTAATAAACTAGACTGTTTTTAATTTCAATGTATGAGTAAATACAAAAAAACTTTTATGCGTACCGGGTTGTTCAAATAAATATATCTATAATAGAAATAACCGGTCGAGTGAAAGTTGAACTTGCGCAATTAGGGTTCCGTACGTTGATTGCTTCTGAAATAAAAATTTTTGTTACAAATGATCAGTAACTTCACAAAACACACCCCAAATGAGTTTTCAAGAAAGTTTGTTTCCGCTCTTTACTGAAAACTGATGACCTTGAAATTTTTGTTTTTTTATATATCAAATAAATTATTACAGGTAATGCACTCGTGATAATTTTCATTCAACCTACACCCCGCGGAGAATATTCCAGAATTTTTTCAAAATTTTTGGATCAATACTTTTCGAGATAGAGGAAGGGGACAGCGATTTTTTTTTCACTTCCGATTTCATCGCCCAAAACTAACCCCTTAAGTCAAAATAACTTTCAAAACTACACGGCTCAAATTTCAACTTTCTACGTCAAATAGTTTCGTAGAAAATCGGATGTGACAGACAGACAGACAGACAGACAGACACCGAAGTGTTCCGTACGGAACACTAAAAATGCGAGGAAACCGGGCTGTTTTCTTATTTTATATTGTCGAAAAATGATATTTCGTATATGAAGCTATTTATGCCCGATTTTAAATTAAAAAAACTGGTCAAAAGTTGGACTTGCATAATTAGTGTTCCGTACCGTGATAACCTTTAAAATAAAAATAGCCAATAAATGAATCTTGCTCAATCTAGAATCAAGTAGTAAAAGTTTAGAACAAATATTTATTACCTAAATATTTGTTTAATTATAAACAAATAGACTAAAATAATTTCGTCTTCGGCACCTATCCGTTGATCACCAGTCACCTTGATATTACTGATTGCACCGAATACGTATTGATATTTCCCAGCTCTTAGCCCAGGTTGACTTTCCAAACCTTCATCATTCTGTCATGCCACTTAGTTTTTTTTTTTATACCAGAAAAATTATCAGACGTAATGCGCTCGTGGTAATTTTTGCTTAATCTACACTTTGTTTAAACTATTCTAGAATTTTTCTAAGATTTCTGATCAGTACTTTTCTAGACAGGGTGGTGGGACAAAGATTTTTGACCATTTAATTTAATAATACAAAGAAAAGCGTGCGCAAGTATTACTTCATATATATTTCTGAACTCATGTGTTCACAAGCTTTCACTTGATACTTTACTCGATGATCTGGTAAACAAAAAAATTTTACTTCCGATTTCACCCCCCAAAACTAACCCCTTAAGTCAAAATTTAACTTGGAAAACTACAGGGCTCTGATTCGATTATCAATTTCTATATTTGTGCCAAATTTCAAATTTCTGTCAGCTAGTTTTGGAAATAATTGGATGTGACAGATGGACAGACGGACGGTACAGTGATCCCAACATTTAACATATAAATAGTTAAAGTTTTGTTTTGCTTATTTTTTACATATCGACCTTTTTACACCACACCAATAAACTTCTAAATAATTTAAGATTCTAAAAACACGTTACCCTAATATTATGTTTAGGAAACTTTAGACTTGTCCAAAACTATATCATTTAGTAACTACAGAAAATTGCACTTTGGTTCGAGAAAATAAAATACAGTGTGTCTTTACAGTATAAATTTAAAGTAATGAAAATGATAATCCTTCAGTAAATATATTTTTTATCTCCTACAGATTTATGATGTTATCGAGATATTGATTTCTAAAACTATTTTCTCACTTTCATCGTCAGTAGCGCCTGAACGTAATGGGTCAGCTTTTGTGGTAGCCGAAAGAGGCTAATGGCGATTTTTGTCATTTTCGACATGTAGATAAGTAAAGTCAAAAAAGGATAACTATTTTGGATCGCTGACCGCTTGAAAATTACCATCTTCATGAATTTTCATGTGTTGTCGCTTGGATGAGTGAGTCGTTGTTAATAACATGGGTTTCATGTAAAATTTTAGATGAATGATTGACTAGGTACGTCCTATACTTTCAAAATTTTGGACCCGTTAATCATACAATATGATAAATAAGGAATCCTTAGGATGCAGTTACACATATTCATTGAAGTGAGCTTTATTTTGACGATTCCAAAGGCTTTTTTAGAAAAAAGGAAAAACATAATGAGGCGAAGCGACTTAGTGGTTTTTTTTAATTACTGGTAGAGACGACGTTCTTGACTAGGCTATTACTTGAAACCTCTCGCAATAAAAGTACTACGAGTATTGATAACTAGTTAGCCTAGGCCAATTTCCATTGTCAAAAATAAGTGCGGTTGCTATGGATAGAAGTTTGATATTTAGTAAATACCTACACAAAGTCTGGTGGTTTAGAGGTTCTTGTGCTATTTATAGTGAATTTTTGAAGAAGATATGACCGAAAAAAATTGTAAACTTACATCGATAGTGATAAAGTACCTTATTTTGAAAGGACTATCCTCTAAAGATATTTATGATCATATGCCTAATACATTGAAAGAACAATGTCCTTCCTACGCCACTATCAAAATTTGGGTTGCGGATTTCAAGAGAGGAAAAACCCGTTTCTATATCAACCCGAGGGAATGATGAGGCTGTGCATGAAATGAGTTTGGAGAAGATGAATTGGGCTGAATACGAATGTGTTGTTCACATTCACATCTAAATTTTGGTCTGAGAAAATTCTCAGCCAGATGTATCCCTATATATCTGAACGTCGACCAAACACGACTGAGAGTCACAACATCCTAGTTGATTTTGAAGAGGAGTCATATAATTTGTTGGATCGAATGGTAACTATGGATGAAATGTGGATCCATTACTATAATCCAAAGACAATAGTCGAAGGAGCGACAGCATGCTGTATCACTTCGCTCCAAACAGTGTCGCTTAGAAATCAGCTAGAAAAGTTCTTGCTTCTGTTTTTGAGGATGAAGATGGGACACTTATAGATTACTTAGAACACGATAAAACAGTGGCCGAAGAATAATATTCTTCATTATTAACTAAAATTCGCCAAAAGATTGTGGAGAAACGTCAAGAAAGTGCCTCAAGAGGTGCTGTTCTTTCAAGACAAAGTGCCTGCTCACAAATCTATTAGTTTTGCCAAAAATAAGCAATTAGGCTTTGAACTGATTGATCATTCCCCATATTTTCCAGATTTAGCTCTCTTGGATTATTATCTATCTGCAAAACTGAAAAACATTCCAAAGGACACAAAATTCATGCAAATGAAGAAGTAATAAACTTGTTGAAAACTGTTTCCAAAGCAAGACAAAGAATTAACTGTTCTTCGATCCTCTAAAGCAATGGTTGCAACAGTCCCGTATAACTAAAGAAACACGCGATCATTTTCTTGGAAGTGCTTCGCGAACGAACCACTTTTGTTGGATGCAGTTCATCTTGGAACACCCAGTTGATTGTTGCTTAGTTTCCAGCTCGTACAAATATATATCCAAGTTTCGTCTACTTTTGCGATGTTGTATATGGATTTTGCATGTCCTCGGTCGAATTTTTTGTGCATTTCCTTACACCAATTGACACGCGCCCGTTTTTGAGTTTCGATCAAATTATATGGAATATATCTGGAACAGATCTTTTTCACAACTAAATGTTCTTGCAAAATTGTACGAATCTAACGAAAATCTACACGGGAAATTTCCATTTCCGGTTTTTTTAAACGCTCACTGTAAACAAACTACTCGGCCAATTTCTGAGCTACCACTGTTCTAACAATAACAAATGTCAAATTTTACAACAATGGTAATGTCACATCTCAATAGCGCCATCAAGTGGTCAACTTAAAAGGCAGCCCTCGTATAAAGTTGAGAGGAGATTATGTTCAATAAATATTTTTTGTTTTTTGAGATTTGCTTGTTCCTTCAGTGCAAGGGAAGAAACGTATTAATACACCCTCGTATATTAAAGACGGAAAGCCTTTAATAACCAAATATATTTAGAAAATTTTGTTGCTTTATAGTTTATCCTTAATGGTTATCGAATAATTAATTAAATGAAAGCCAATGTAACCTACTTTTAGGTTTGTAGTTTCAATGGTTAGAACGTAACAAATTCACTTTTTAATTTCTCAATTAATATGCAAAAAATAAAGTTATAGTGACAGACAAAATGGAAAAAAATACTTTGGGAAGAGTTTTAACAATTTCCTTAAACATTCGATAAATGTCATTTGTTTATGCTTTAATATCATTCCATTAACCTTGATTTTGTTAAAAAAAGGGCTTATTTATACCTGTAATTACTCTTTACTCTTCTCAAAAATGTCATTTGAGTGTTGTCAATATGACACTTATCTATCTAAAAATTCCTTCGTATTCCAACTGTGAATGTTCCACACATGGCTTCTATAATTCCAAAGTGAAGAAGAAATACAGTGAGTACATTATTACCTTATTTAGATTATAATCAGTCCAGGCAGCAACTGTATGATATGTTATAAATTAAGTAGGTGAAATTATAATAATATTAATTACCAATTTACAGTAATTTTCATCAGAGCATTCAAAAATATCCTTGGAAAGGAAAAGTTTTTGTGAAAGGATGCCATAATGTTAGTTTTTACTTTCTTCTAATAATTTTATTTTGTTATTAAATTAAATAGGCTTATTAAAATAATTAAAAATAATAAACATTTTAAATTGGACCCAAAAAGTAAATAAAATTAAACGCATGTACTTTTACAAATTATATAGCATAAAACTTAAAAAAAAAAATGGATATAATTGTGCACCGTACTAAAGAGATTATTAATACTTTTGCTACATCCTTCACAGCATCATTCTTTCACTTAAGTATATACGAAATATTTTGATAGATTTTAATTTACCTCTCTCTATGGTATAGTAAGTAGTACTTGAAGTTATTTTACATACAATTTTGGCTGATATGAAAGCGAAAAATGCAAGTACATACCTCGCGTTCGAACACAAATACTTCATTGACGATAATTTCTCCGCTTCTGGAAAACATGAAAGTGGCAAAACATGATCATTCAAAATCGCGGGTTCAATATGGCCGTGAACATAATTTTTTAGTTCCTATTAACATTTTCAGTTAATATTTTGCTTTGTATTTAAACACACTTTACTCTTCATTATAAATTATTATTTTCTATTTTCCCTGTATACCATCAAATATTTTAAACTTTTGATGTTTGATTATGGATTTCCATGTGATGCAGAAATTTTTATCAAGAATAATTTTTTTTGTAATATGTAAGATAAACGTTTTCTCCATTTGTATAAAACTTTTTGGGACACACTACATATGGTATATATATATATATATATATATATATATATATATATATATATATATATATATATATATATGGTATATATATATATATATATATATATATATATATATATATATATATATATATATATATATATATATATATATATATATATATATATATATATATATATATATATATATATATATATATATATATATATATATATGTATATATATGTATATATACTAGCCGTGCCCGCGGCTTCGCTCGCGTGGACTTGATTCACCTTTATCATCACTGCTTATTCGTTATGTTTATATTATTATATAGCTCAAGGGGCCTTAAAGGCCCATGGCTTGGTTGCATACTTGTCTCCACTTCTTTTTGTCTCCGGTTAGCTTTTCCCAGTGCGGGATTCCCATCAACTCCGGATCTTGCTTTACTGCCTGAATCCATGTAGATCGAGGTCTACCTCTTCTTCCAACCACTCGTCTTATTAGGGCTTGCTTTATCTGTCTTTCTTCCTTCATCCTTGCCCCGTGTCCCAACCATCCTAATCGATGGCCTATTGTGATTTGGCTTATAAGAGGTTTCGTATATAGGCATTTTAATTCGTAGTTTGTTCTTCTTCTCCACAGTCCCTCTTCTATCCTTCCTCCGTAGATTCTTCTTAAAGCTTTCCTTTCCCACACCTCCAATGTCTCCTTTTCTCTTGCATTCAGTTTCCACGTTTCGCATCTATATGTCCCCGTGGGTCTGACAACTGTCGTATATATTCTTTCTTTTGCTTTTCTTGATACATTCTTAGATTTCAAAATTGGATTCATTGCTCCCGAACATCTCTGTCCTTTCGCTATTCTTTCTTGTATCTCCGTCCTTTCTTGTCCACTCTCTGTTATTCTTATTTCCAGATAATTAAATTTGTCTCCTTTTTCAAACATATATCTTTTCCCTAAGTTGTTTATTATATCTAAACTTTTGTTGTTTTTATTATCCTTCTTCTTTGTAATTTCCATGTATTTTGTTTTTTCCTTGTTTATCTTTAGTCCTCTTATCCTTCCCCTTTTTTCTATCTTAATTATGCCTTTTTTGAGGTTCTCTTTGGTTTTGCAATCACTGCTACATCATCTGCATAGGCCAAGCATTGGCAGGTTTGTTGGTATATCGTTCCATTTGTTTTTATTTCTGACTCCCGGATTATCTTCTCTAGTACCAAATTAAATAAACATGTCGACACTGGTTCCCCCTGTCTTAATCCTCTCTTCACCTTAAACTTGTCTGATACTTTGCCCTCAACCAACACTCTATTTTCTGTGTCATTCGGGGTCATTCTCACCATGTAAATCAATTTACTTGGAATTTTTAGTTCTTCCATTATCTTGTAGAGTCCTTCTCTATTTACAGAGTCATATGCTTCTCTGAAATCCACAAAGACCAAGTGTAGTGCCAAATTTTGTTCTAAGCTATTATCTTGGATTTGCTTAATCGAAAATATCTGGTCTGTATCCACACTGGTACTCTCCCAGAAGACTCGGGTTTCTCTACTAGTCTGTTTTTGATAGTCAACACTACTATCTTGTACACGACATCCAGTAAGGCTATTGGTCTATAATTAGCACGTATAGTTTTTTCTCCTTTTTTGTATATTGGACAAATGAGCGACTGTCTCCAGCTCACTGGCATCTTTTCTGTTTCCCATATTTCTTGCACCAACCGGCATTTTCGTTTTCCAGATCTACTCTTCCAGCTTTTATCAGTTCTACAATTTCCACCCGGGGCTTATTTTTTTTGGGTTCTGAGTATTTCTCTTAGTTCTTTTTTGCAGGGTTTATTTGTCCCCTCCTGCCCTTCAGTTAATTTTGCTTCCTATTTCTCATTCAACTCATTTTCATCTCCATTTAGTGTTTCTTTAAAGTATTCCCCCCATCTATTCAGTCTCTCTGCGAAGCTTACCTTTAAACTTCCATCTTTTTTCCTACATATTAGCATTTTGTCTCTGTTTATTCCCTTTGTATTTTATAAAAAAAAAACACGTAAATCGGATAAGTGGTTCTTGAATGCTAGGCGCAGTAATGGATAGACAGACAGACAGAAAGGCGTTACGTTTTATATATATTATAGATTTTCTTCGACATATATTAAATTAAGAATTAAAAAAAATTACGTAAATCGGATGAGTGGTTCTCGAATGATAAGCACACTAACGGACAGACAGACAGAAAGACGTTGCGTTTTGTATATATTATATAGATTATTATTAGATAACCTGGTCAGAGAACATATATATGAATTTATAAAATCACGTAAATCGGATAAGTGGTTCTCGAGGGATCAGCGCACTAACGGACAGACATACAGACAGAGAGACGTTGCATTTCAAATATATTATAGATATAGATTATTATTATTACTATATAACCTGGCTAAAGAATATATGTATGAATTTAAAAAAAGACACGTAAATAGGATAAGTGGTTCTCGTCTGATAAACGCACTAATAGACAGACAGACAGAGAGACATTGTATTTTATATATATTATAGATTATAGATATTCTTTGCTACATAATATTATTCTAAATTTAATGGTTTAGGCTGTGTACTGCAAGGGAACGCGCTAGCGGCAAACTTTTTTCCGACTTCATTCACTATTATCGTCACTGCTCATTCCCTATGCTACCTATCGTAATAAAAATATAGCCTACAACCTGGCCAGAGAACATAGGTATGTTTTAAAAAAAAAGTACGTAAATCGGATAAGTGGTTCTCCAGTGATAAGCGCACTAACGGACAGACAGACAGACAGACAGAGAGACGTTGCATTTTGTATATATTATGGATATATATATATATATATATATATATATATATATATATATATATATATATATATATATATATATATATATGTATGTATATATATATATATATATATATATATATATATATATATATATATATATATATATATATATATATATATATATATGTATATATATATATATATATATATATATATATATATATATATATATATATATATATATATATGTATGTATATATATATATATATATATATATATATATATATATATATATATATATATATATATATATATATATATATATATATGATCTGTTGGCGTTATTTAAATTTGTAGTACGCTTAATAAAAAAAAAACGTAGTTTCTGAGCGATGCAGATATTTTATCGATTTTCACTAACATTATCTGGCTTTTTTCTTGTTATTATTAACAAGATGGGGATATTTAAGACAAAAATTTGTTGTGATACGTGTAATGAGAGAGGGAAAAGAAATATCATTATCAAGGTTTTTAGGCTAAGAAATATATTATGTTAATTTTTCATTATTTGTAATCTTAACTAAAATAACCGGCGACAGGAAATGGTCTGGTAAGATAGCTTCAGCATCACATATCTTATGCAATATGAGTCGCGTCGCATACTTAGCTGACATTTAACAGTAGTAAACCGGCAAAAATTGCTGGAATTCATTTATTCAGGCTTAGTTTACAGCGCCTTGAAAATAAGGGAAATTTCTGCAAAAGTTAGATTTTATAATTTTATCACGATAAAGCTAGACCTATGAAAAAATTTGTGCTGTTTATGATCAAGATACCTTACCAAAAGCAGCAGCGAAAAGGTGGTTCAGTCCCTTTCATTCTGGAAACTTCGATGTTAAAGATGTCAAAAAAATTTGATAGAATGTTGGCAAAAGTTGAGCAAGACCGGTATATAACTAGCCATGACTCGCCAAGAAACTAAACATCCATCACTAAAGAGTTTTATACATTTGGAGAAAGTTAGCTACAAAAATATGCTCGATGTTCATTTACTAGATCGAATATCCATCTGCGAATGTCGAAAAAAGGATGAAGCTCCACAAACAATGGTAAAGCCGGATTGACGTCAAAAAAGGTGATGTGTGTTTGGTCGGATTGGAATTGGATCGTGCATCATGAACAGCTGCGGCCCCGCCAAACGATTGATTCTGTATACTACTGTTCGCAATTGACAAAATTGAAGTAACCCATTAAAGAATACCGGTCGGAACTTGTCAACAGAAGAGGCGTCGTCTTCCACCATGACAACACTGGACCACACACATTTTTGACGACTTGGCTAAAATTAAGAGAGCTTGGATGGGAAACTTTAATACGTCCACTGTATAGCCCGGACCTTGCACCGTCAGATTATAATTTGTTTCGGTCTCTGCACAAGTCTTTGAATGATGTTTAGGTTGTTTCAAAAGAGGCCCAGAAAGCACAGAAGTTTTACAGTGACGGGATTACAGAAAAAAATGGCATAGGGTCATCGAATAAAATGGCTCTCTCTCTCTCTCTCTCTCTCTCTCTCTCTATATATATATATATATATATATATATATATATATATATATATATATATATATATATATGTATATATATACATAGTCGACACTGTTTATAGTGAAACTCTATATAGTGAAAAACTCTTTATAGTGCAATTTTTTCAAGACCTAGAATATTATACATACATAGCAATATATACGGATTTTTTCGTTATATAGTGAAAAATTTTTCTATAGTGAAATTTCGGTCAACATTTTGGTCTTTCACTATATAGAGTGTCGACTGTATATATATATATATATATATATATATATATATATATATATATATATATATATATATATATATATATATATATATATATATATATATATATATATATATATATATATATATATATATATATATATATATATATATATATATATATATATATATATATTTATATATATATATATATATATATATATATATATATATATATATATATATATATATATATATATATCCACAAAGTAAGTTCCGTTTCTATTTCTATCCGCGGCAGCGCTGCGATCGCAGTTTCGAGCATGCGTGGCAGTTACTCTGACTCAAGCAGAAGAAATGTACGCCATTTTCAGATCGCTGCTGCCGACGTGTTCTTTGTAGTGCTTTTTTATGATGTCAGCCTTAATTGAAAATGCCGCCGCTTGTGACATCAGATCTGTGATTCGTTTTCTAAATGCAAAGAAAGTTAAAACCAAGTGAAATTTATCGGCAAATCTGCGAGGTTTACGGACAAACTCATGTGCACCGTTTTTTGGGACAGAAAAGGCATTTTGCTGATTGATTTCTTACCACGAGGCCAAACAATCAATGCACGTGTTTACTGCGAGACCATTAAGAAATTGCGCCGAGCAATACAGAACAAGCGCCGAGGATTACTGTCGAAAGGTGTTGTTTTTTTCCACGATAATGCCCGACCTCACACTGCGAACGTGACAAAAGAACTCCTACAGGAATTTGACTGGGACGTGTTTGATCATCCTCCGTACAGCCCGGACCTCGCTCCTAGCGACTTTCATCTCTTCTTACACCTAAAATCTTTCCTTGGTGGTCGACACTTCAACGATGATGACGAGCTGAAAGAACATGTTACCACATGGTTGAAAACACAGGCGGCAACCTCTATGAAGAAGGCATACAAAAACTTGTGCTACGCTATGACAAGTGCCTACAAAATTTCGGAAGCTATGTAGAAAATTAGTTTAACAGTTGTAGATTTTTGTACAATAAATATTTTTTCTGTATCTGTACACGTTTTTTTTTTATATAACCAAACGGAACTTACTTTGTGGATATACCTATATATATATATATATATATATATATATATATATATATATATATTATATATATATATATATATATATATATACATATATATATACATATATATATATATATATATATATATATATATATATATATATATATATATATATATATATATATAGAGAGAGAGAGAGAGAGAGAGAGAAAGAGAGAGCTAGAGAGAGACAGAGAAAGAAAGGCAAATGCCAAAGATGTGTTTTATTACGCTGTGTAACGTGCTGCAAAAAATTATTTTTTCGTAAAAGTGTTGTAAATTGCTAAATCAGAAGGTATCTTAAGTATTTTATTGGTATTCTCGGAAGATTAGTGATGATCAGTTTACTACAGTTTGCACACAAGTATAGGTATATTGTGTGAACTTATAAAAGTCATATCTATCATATCCGTCTAATGTCTTTAATATATTTGTTACTATGAATAGGTACTTTATTTGTTGCTTATTTTGACCTGCATAAATGATAAAAGACTATGGTATGAAGTGGTATGAATAAAGGTAGACAGTGGCGGCGACAGTTTTAAATTAAAAGTTTGAGACTTCTTTGGGTGAGTTTTACGAATTATTATAAAGAGGCGTTATTTATCCCCACTTTTCCGCAATTTCATTGGCTACAGAGATCTACTAGTTTTAATATAATGTATATAATATATAATAATACATAGATATGAATCTAAATATCATAATAGTATTAAAATAAAGCTGTACAAATAATTAATTCATATATTTTAATTTTACTTAAGAATTTCACGTCTTTTCGCTCTAGTTAACTTCCAATTGTTGTTTACGCTTCTATAATTTTGATGAATATCTAATTTTTAATTTATATAATTCGGTATGCCCATTAACTACTTCAAATATAGTGATAGTTAACTACCAGAGCAGACCGCAGACCATCAAGTTTTGGTCTTGCAGCAATACTGGTGGCAGACTACAAGATAACGATCAATTTTCGTTCTTAGATTTTACGAAAGCCATTTCCAAAATTTAAGTTGTGCTAGTTAAACAATAATATGGAATAACGGTGCCTCTTTTAACGAAAGAATACATAATCAGTGTTAAAATACAGTTTTATTACTTGCTAAACTTCCACATACGAAGGATCTAAAAAATAACTATTGGGTTTACAATCCAAAAGCGACTTTCAGATCTGTTCAAAACAGAACGCGGTTGTTTAGGAACTTGTTACGTATTTCTATTAAAATTGAGTTAAGATTTAAGCTTAAGCCGTTATATTATAACATTAGTTAGTTACTGTAGAAAGCTAGACTATAAATAGTATACTAATTATTGGATTTATTTTTAGTACTTAAAGTTTGGAATATCTCCCGAATTAGAATTATTGAAAATTATATTGATTTATCTAATAAATAATCTATTAAGAAATTACAAAAAAAAAATAATAACATACTCGTTTAAAACATATTGAGAAATTTTCACTTTTCTAATACTTTAATTTGGTTATGTGTGTTATCCCGTTCATCGTAAAAAATCAGTAAATTTATTTACCTTGTACTTTTTTTAGGAAATAAGCATTTCTAATACTACTCAGTTCCATGTTATCACACTAAAGAACAATCCAAGTATCGCAATTCAATATTTTAAATGAAGGACACTTTATGCTTATAAAATATAGTTAAGCAGGCTTTCGTTAAAATTCGGATTTCAGACTCAACTCCAACAACTCTGATAAAGACATATAACACGATATGTATAGCCTGTCCCAAAATATAAGATCCAGGGTTTTGCCGTTTTAAGTGGGCAATATAAAAATTCTGACCTTTTGTTTATGATAGGTTGCAGAGATGGACTTTTGGATGGATATTTTATTCATTAATGCAAATAAATAAAATTATAAGTGTTTTTGGAGATGTTTATTTATAGACGCATGTAAAAACAAATGGATAAGAAGTACAAATATACAGTTTGAATGAATGGGGTTTACAAGAGGGGGCATATTGTATAAATAAAAATATATTTTAACTTAAGCCTAATTCGGTTTTACTATGACTGTCATCAGCTGAGGTAATTATCAGTGGTTTATATTATTTACATAAATATATGAATCTTCAACTTTAACAACGTGCTGAATGGAATTCTTCCAGCTTTCACAAGATATATCATTTATAACTTTTTTTTACTAATTTAACCACTGACAAGCTTAAAGTAGGAGAAACATTTTGTGTTCTTAACAGTGTGTCCCATTTTCTCAGCCATACTATCACAAACATATTTCTTTTTCAATTTATAGTCTTTCAAAACTTCCAAATGATCACTTTTTTTATAACTAAGGTCAAAATAAATGTCATTTTGTAACATATATTCCTGTATTTTCGATTTGGTGTTGGCTGCATTAGGAACCTTATTTAGTAAGCGACTATGATAACTTGCATTGTCCATAACTATAACACTCTGTTCAGGAACATTTGGCAAAAGGGAATTTTGAAACCAATTTTCAAAAAGTTCTGCGGTCGTATCTTCGTGATAGTCCAAACTAGAATCTTTTATGTTTTTTGCAGATAGTAGACAATTTGAAACCAAGCCCTTTTCAGATCCAGCATGCAAAATGGTTATTCGTTTGCCTTTATTTGAAGGTGCGGTAGTCTGTCATTTTGTACTGCTGTCAACCTATCCTTTTTGCACAGTGTCATGGGTACTTTTTACTTTCTTGTAAATAAGTATGTCGCAAGATTCGTAATCTTTGTGACTCCATCACTACTTGCCTTCTGTTGATTTTTCGGAACGTGGATCCCATTCTTAAGAGAATTCTGTGAAGTGTTGATCGGCCACAATGTATATTGGTGATTAATTTTATTTGGTCTAGTGTCGGCACCAACTGCTCTTCATACATAAAATATATTTTTCTCCTGACGACGTCTTTTTCACAATCGTCTACATGATGCATTTAAAAATCTTTCCGTTGTTTCCTGTTCCTGAGTGATGGTTTTCCTACAATACCCTTAATCGTAGAAATTGGAGTTTTTGTTAATCCATTGGTTTCTTGCAAAGCATTGTGTTCATTCAAATTTCTTTTTACCAAACTGTCGTAAACATTTTTCACCATTTGTTTAGCGTCAAGTGATAAATGTTCTCTTGCGATAGCCACTATTGTAATTTTCCCACGGACGCCACATAACTAAAATAGAACCGTTACGTGGTAAAGTTGTAAGTAAAACTAAAAATAAAAATAATAAAAAGTATCTTTCGAAACTTAATGAGGACCTGTGGTCTTTAGGCCTATATTATCAAATACCTAAAGGGCTCCAAATCGGGTTGCCAGGTAGTAAATATATAGGTAAAAATAGATCCAATATGATTGTAGGTACAAGTGAGGGCGATATACAAAGCAGGTAAAATAAAAATACGTTTATCGTAATACCTGGCAACTATGCACAAAACTTTAATAGGGTCGTTTATTGCCCCAGCAGCAGCAAAAAGGCAGGATCTTATATCTTGGGATTTACTTTACGAAACAAGTCTCTTTACCCACTCCACTGCCCATTTAACCCCCTCTCTACTTCTTAAAAACCCATCTGTACCTCTTAAACCCACTTTCCCTTATCCCTTTAATCCCTTATACCATAAATAATGCATAGAATTTGTTCACGTTAGAATCCAATAATAAGAAAAGAAAAAGCCCTCATATTACTATTAAAACTATGCAAATAATACATTGAAACTATACAAAATTTACCGACCTACCTATGTCATTCTCTTCCCCTGAAACGATTATCTCAAGAGAGCAATCGATTCTTTTTCTACTTCAAGTCTTACATATGTAGGAACCTTAAACTAGATCTTTCGTTCAGACACCCTAAAACGTGAAAAAATGGAATAATGTTGGTTCTATTGTATCTTAAGTGTGCTAAACATGATTGACCTTTTTTTTATAAATACAATATTTCCCTTTGGTAAAGGAAATACAATTATTATATTAGTGAATGTAAGCTATGTAAAACTGTTTATGATTCCAATACTATTTATTTCCCTAAGGAAATATTGTATTTCTTTGAATGGTAAAAAAACCAATATTAGTTTTTATAATAAAATTTATCAAGGTCAGCCGTATTTTTAGACCTTTCTTCAAGTTCTGTTATTATTAAATAATTCTTAATCTCATCCTTTCAACACTGATATCCTTTCACACTAAAATAAGTTTTGAACTCTTGTATTTGTGTGTTTTCTTGTTAGCAGAATTCTTCATAGTATCCCAAATTTGTGTGTTATTTGTATATGTATGTTATTATTTGTTTTCTAATGCTATGATCGGTCCAACACGAGAAATTTGTGACCCAGTCTGTATTCCTGCCAAGAAAGATCGTTCTCTTTTTCTTAATTTTAATAAGTAAAAGCTGAAACTTTTTAGTACATTAAAATAGATTAAAAAATATAGTATACAATTATACAACTAGCGACTTGTGATCGGAAAGCCCAGCCAATGCAAAAAATATTTGTGGAATAGATTTTGTAATACTCGATATGTTCTTCGCCAGATTAAAATTTTAATCTTTGCCGAAAGATTATTTCAATTATATATAACATTTTAGGTGAACAAAATTTTAACTCCAAGGTATACCAAATTACCATTTTCCACTATATTGCAGTAGTCTGACCAAGATGAAATTTGTATCCGTTTATCTAAACACAAAGAGCTATATTTAGAAATTTGTACTAGATGGTCACCCTGATGGAACCTTACGAACAAAATTGTTTTTTGACCTATAGATACACATGAATCGCCCGTCAAATAAGATAGACGTCATCACATGGGGTCCGGTTGGGTTTTAAAGACATAAATCACATCAGCTTTCATGACATACCCGTTCATTACTTAATCTATGGACGTTTTAAAATGGGACATTGGCTCGAGGTTTTACTATTACTAAGTACAATAACTACAAATTTAATATTTAGTAAAGGATGATTTCTCTGGATTTCTCCTGTATCGATTTGTAAACTGATGTGGACGTTTCGCCGATCATCCTGCCTCTGCTTCTTTTGAGCTTGTTCCGACTTCTTCGGAATCTAGCACGAAACTGAGTTAAGCTGTATCTAAATTGGTGAGAGGTAAAGACCAGTGTCACAATTAAGGTTGTTGGGATGTTTAAATATTTCGATGGACTCCCGACTTTTCCTAGGATAAAAAAAGGAATTTGTTAGACGGATCTTTGATTGGTCAATTAGAATCTGTTTCATGCTGCAAGGGCTGAAATGGAAATGTCATGAAGATGTACTGCTCTTTGATATCCTTTAATTCAGGTACATACTTTTGTGCCGGATCGTCGATAAACGTTTTAACACAGCTACATGAGATATTCTAGACTCCCATGTGGTTGAGAGGATTCTTATCTTTAATAGATCTAAGATGCAGAAAAACGTGTTATTATTTTATGTTTTCGTAGAATTATGGAAATTCTATCTGAACATTCTTAATGTATAGAAGGACTACAATCCAAGAGACTAATCTGCTTTACTTCTAGTCTTCGGAAACACCTGGGGAGATGTATGTTTCCGAATGGTGAATTTTATATCTCGGTACTCGAAATTGTTTGATTGAAGAACGGAAGCAAGATGATTTAGTTCTGATTGAACAGATTGTGGCTGAGAGAGTGATATAGCTCTATGAACTAGATGATTGAGTATTTTTGGGTACTCCATTCTGGAACATACATCTCCCCAGGTGTCTCTGAGAAGTAAGAGTCAAGTCAGTCTCTTGGGATTAGTCCTTCCATACATTAAGAATATATGAGATCGCCTTTCGAAAATTTTACAGAAATATAAAATAATAACACGTTTATTTACGTGCTCTACGTTCTCCCTACATCTTAGATCTGTTGAAGATAAGAGTCCCCTTGAACACCCAGAAGTCTACAGTATCTCACGTAGCCGTGGTACAATCTATATCGCCGAAACGAGCTAAAAAATTCGTACCACAATTAAAAAAATCAAAGGACAGTACATCGTCATAACATTTCCATTTCAGTACTTGCAGAACACCAGCATGATATAGGACACTAGGTTCTCTTTAATCAATCAAAAATCCTTGCAAGAAATTCCTTTTTCTATTCCAGGAAAATTCGAGAGTACATTGAAATATCTAAACATCCCAACAACCTTAATCATGACACTGGTCTTTACCTCTCACCAATCTGGGAAGAGATCATTCATGAAGCCTCGCCCACCCCCCACCCCGGTCCACTAATACAAGAAGGCATGTGCAAACTGAATTAACTCAGTTTCATGTTAGATGCCGAAGAAGACAGTTTTTGGAATAAGCTCTGAAGAAGCTGGCTGGACGATCAGCTAAACGTCATCATCACTTTGTCCATCAACGCAGAAAAAATTCGGAATATTTATACCTATAAGCTTTGTAACCTGTAAGATTAACATTTAGTAGTTACCCTGCTACAAGATAATAATAATTGTTAATAGATGTACCGTTTTTATCGTAATTTATCTTGAAACCAACTGGACAAGAAAGTGCTGCATCCTTTCTCAGTAATTAATTATAAAAACATTAAACCAAACATAAAAAAACTAACGGATGGTTCAGCTTAATTAACTCTTGCTGATTCTATTTTCCCTTATTTGCTTTATTAAATTCTATTTTATTTCTTTTTGACTTGCACGGTAATTTTTTTATTATTCAAATTTTAATCAGTTTAAAGTTTTTTTTTATATGGTGTTAACCGAAGTGAATTATGTAATTACTTTAATTGAATTTCTATAAATACAATGGCAACAGAAATATTACCTCTTTCATTCCTAGTGAGGAACTCTTAAGTAGTATTTCGAACGTTTCTATCACATGGTCAAATAAGAATATCAAAAAAAATAATCATCCAGCGGCCTTTGGGCTCCAGAATTATCTTCCAAAAGAGATATAGTAGAAGAGGGCACGTTATTCTATAATTTGGGAAGTCGCCGGCAAAAAGGAAAAGTACATTTTTTATAATTTCCATAAATCGTTTTAGCATGATTTTATTTTTTCGTGTAAAAGAAAATGAGTGTCGTTATTTCGGCATAATAAAAAAAATCGAGATTTTATAAATTAGAGAACACTAAACTGATGAAATTAGGCAGTCGCAGCTCCTTATAACACGTACAAATTCTAAACGTTACAAATTCTAAACTGTTTATATTTGTTCTTAAATATTTCATACTTATAAACTAAAAATAAATAATAAAGACTATTTGTCCTATATCTTAGCATACTTAACTAAAAATGGTAAAATTGAACATAGTCCAGCAATGAGGTACAGAAGTACTCCTTTCTCAAATGTTCATTACAAAAAGTAACTGTTCTCTTGTTTTGTTTCTTGCTGTTAGGTAACATGTTTGGACATATATTAGCTCACTAAAAAAATTATCCTACATTACCTAAATATTCAAGAAGCATTTACATACAACACACTACAATCCTGGTAAACAAATTTAATGAATGCAGTAACATTACTGTTTTGATAACTTTGTGAAAGGTAGGTTTCTGCATAACTGCATTCCATAATTGTTTACGAGTCTATAAATATCATGGGGGATGGTCAGTCTAAAAAATTAGAGCAAATATACTCGCAATACGTATATAAAACTACAAACGCGTAAACAAATTGCGCAAACGGATCATAAAAATACACTTCATTTAAATATTGCGACAATCCATTGGTCATTGTTAAAATACAATGAACACCAGACTTTCATTTCTTTAATCAGTAAAATTTAAAGAAGCCATGCATGAAAAAAATAATGACCTAAACTTGCGGCTTATTGCAAACTTGTCTCAAAAGATAAATAGGCATTTTAATGGCCGCGGGCTATTGCAAAAATAATGATTTACAATTGTGTATTGAGTAATGATTGACATTAAGAAAAAAGGAAAGGAACATAATTTTTGTACCGGTCGATAAACTTAAGGTTTGTCGACAATGACATAACTATTTGAATAACGTTGTCCATTATCCTAAAAGTTCATTTGATGATAAATAGGCTCCATTTTAATAAAGTTTAGACTGGTGTATGTATGTATGTACTTTTTTTTGTCAAGCTAATAAGAAATAATAGCTGTGGAAGATGCAGGGTTGTTTTTATAGTCGTTCATCGAAAGAAACCAATAAATGTACCTTAAGACCTTAACAACACGAAGGTAGCAGTGGTTATCTGGATATCTTAGAAAATTAGTCTTAACCTAGCGTTCATATTCAATGTGATCTTGCCTCTTTATCTTTTGAAATACTGGACAAAAAATATATTTACTTTCTGATATTTTCATTTAATAGATTTCATGAATGTAAACGGCTCATGACAGAAACCTAAAAATAAAATAAATTTTGATTTTACCATAATAAATAAGAATATTTAATATTTTTGCTACGCATAAGTTATATATACTTAACTGTCAATTCTTTAAGATTTTTTTGCTTTTTCGCTTCAACATTCTTACAGGCTGGCACAATGCACTTAATTATTAATTAAAAAAGAATTTAGAAAATGTGAGAACCAGATAAAACGGTATAACCTACGCATAAAATAAAAAAATAAAGATCAGCATTTAAATAATGTAAAAATGCAAAAATAAGTAGTATTTTTTTTAAAAATGTGCCAATCAAAAAACTCTCTCTTTTAATATTTGTTCATTAGTTATCTAATTTTTGGCTGATATTTATAGAAAATATTACATATTTAAGTATCTGCCTACCTACATCCAATTAAAAAGATATCTTTTACAGTAGCTCAATATTTTAATTTTTATTTTTAAAATTGCTAATTCTTTATGGATCTTTTAGTTTTAATCGCTTTGTTAATCGGGTGTGTGTGCATGTTATTATTTTTAAATAGAATAGCAGAAAATAAAATTTGTAGAGTTAATTTCTTTTTAATATTCTTCGGTAAATGTTTTTAGTATTGTTAACACTGTGGTTACATTTTTATTTTCAATTTTGATAAAATATTGTTAAATTTTTGAAGCTACCTAAAAAATTTTTATAAACTAAAAATAGAAAAAATATGACATATGACAATGAGCCATAATTAATAAGCAGGGCTTTAAAATGTATTAATATTACTATATTTAACTTACGTTCTCGCTTTGAAGCAGATTTCTTACAAACTATTAAGTTTTACTTACAGAGAATAATTATGTTGTATTAACGATAATTTTTGGTTTTGAAGGGCTTCCAGATTCCCAAAATACTGGCTATGTTACATTTTGGTATTAAACATATAATATGACCTTTTTTTTTGGCAACATTTTTCATAATTTTTGAAGTTTTTGATGAAATAATAGTTTTTACAGTGACACATTTTAACATGTATCAATGTAAAAGTTAACTGTGCTGCCAAATGAACCGACCTTTCGCTTTCTCTCTCTCTCTATCTATCTATCTATCTATCTATCTATCTATCTATCTCTCTCTCTCTCTCTCTCTCTCTCTCTCTCTCTCTCTCTCTCTCTCTCTCTATATATATATATATATATATATATATATATATATATATATATATATATATAGCAACATAGCCCCAAGACCCGTAATTACCACTGATACGGGCACCCAGCCGACAAACAGCGATGCCCCGACGAACCCTCCTAATCCTCCCACCTACAATTTGCGTAGACGCCGACCTATAAAAGACGACGACCGCATCGCGTTTTCTCAGTTAGCTTCGAGCGGTATCAGCACAAAGATCACAGTATCCAGTAGCAGCAACAGCAAGAGCACTTGAAAATGTGAAATGAGATTGAAATCCGAAATTTTAATGTATTATATTCCATCATCCGTGAAAACCAATATATATATATATATATATATATATATATATATATATATATATATATATATATACATATATACATATATACATATATATATATATATATATATATATATATATATATATATATATATATATATATACATATATACATATATACATACAGCCATAATGCATGATATACTTCGGGCTGCTGATCATGGTGAATCGTCAACTGTACTCATTAATGATAATTGCTTAATCCATCAGTTTGCTGATGATACACAGGTATATGCTAGTTACAATAGAGATAATGCTGAGCAAGTGTTCCACCGCTTGAATGCCACACTCAAGAATATTCAGTCATATTCGGCGAGGCAGAGTCTTAAGCATCTAAAGCTGTGGCAATTAATTTTGGTAATGGGCTGGCGACACTTGACTTGGGTGTTGTTCTGGATGGTGTTCCTGTCCAACTTAGGGAAACTCTAAAATGTCTGGGGTTTGTGATTGATAAGGACCTGCGCTTTAGAGGTCATGACAAGCTTATAATGCAGAAGGCATACACAGCTTTAAGGAGCTTATATCGAAATAGAACTATTTTGACCAGAGACGTAAGGAAGAGGCTCTGTAAAACACTAGTCTTAAGTCATGCTAATTATGCGGATGTGGTTTTCGGGCCATGTCTCGATGTTCGTTCCAGTTCCAGAATTCAGAACTCTTTTATTAGATTTATTTGTGGATTGCAGAGGAGAGATCATGTTTCTCCTCAATTGGTGGGGCTGGGTTGGCTCAATGTGTTTAGTAGGCGAAAATCGCACATGGCAGTGTTTGTTCATAGAGTCTTGGCAACGGGTTGTCCTCTCTATCTTAGACAGAAATTGAGGTCTGGAACTTACCAAAAATCTTCCGGTGCGGCCATTCTATAAATACTTTTATGGGAAATGATCGATGGCTGTAGGCCGGTTTACTTCACCCAGAGCGGTACATATTGGGAGTACACGTGTTAATACATCACATCCGATTGCGCTACAGCTTATCACTCCTTGTATCACCTTGTTCAAGAACTTTTTTATATAGAGAACCTCATCCCTTTGGAATAGACAGGACTTCGACTAAACGCCACTCCTTTGCCAATTTATAAATTTCCCTATACCCATAAAAACAGTTCG
Organism: Pachyrhynchus sulphureomaculatus; assembly: GCA_019049505.1. Classification (NCBI taxonomy): domain Eukaryota; kingdom Metazoa; phylum Arthropoda; class Insecta; order Coleoptera; family Curculionidae; genus Pachyrhynchus; species Pachyrhynchus sulphureomaculatus. Next base: position 169,673,129 of record CM032456.1, read on the forward strand.
ACTTCAGAAATATTATCAGAAGAACTGTTTTTAACTTCCGACTATATTATCTGTAATTTATAATAATCTATAATATAATCTATAGTATAATATAATAAAGAAGTAAAATTTGTATGTTTGTTCGAGATAATCTCTGAAACTACCAATCCGAGTTTAAAAAATCTTTTACCAATATATAGCCTGGACCTGGGGTGAACATAGGCTACATTTTATGAAGCTATGACAAAAGGAAGCTGACGCGGTGAGGGAAAAAACGGCCACGAGCGAGCGCATAGCTGCTCGCTCGTAGACGTGGTGGGAGTCGACGTCGCGCGCTGATCTATCAACAGACCAGCCAATGCTCTCGCGGAGGGTTGTGTTTGTCCTGCAGTCTCTAATTTGATTTTCTTAAAAGTTTAGTGACCCGATCGTTTCTAATGATGTTTTGTTTCTGAAGACGAAAAACTTTGTTATTTTGTTCTTCGTAGTTTTAAGATTACTTCATTCTTTTTGTAGGCACAGTATTAGTACTTTGTTGATGTCAATCTATACTAAAACTAACCTGAACTAACATAATAAAGAAGTAAAGTTTGTGAGTTTGTTTCTTTGTTGGAGGTAATCTCTGAAACTACTCATCTCATTTTAAAAAATCTTTTACTGGTATAGAACCTGGACTTTTGGGATGGATATAGGCTATATTTTATGAGGTTGGGACAAAAGAGAGCTGACACGGTAGGAAAAGAAATAGCCACTAGCGAGCTACCCTGTGGGTGGAGGGCGACTGACAGACTCGCGGGAAGTTGCCTATTTTTTCACTTTTGAGTTGACTTTTTGTTTGGAAAATTTACTTCGTTTATTGTTTGTAAATAATTATTGTTTCGTTTCTTATTAAGAGGAAAAGGTTTGTTGTTATAGTTTTTGTGATTTGTAATTTAAAGATTCTTGAATTCTTTTGGAGGCACATTTTAGGTACTTTGTTGGTGTCAGTAGATACTTTTACTAGGTTATTGTTATTAGTGTATTTTTAATCAATAAGCACCTAATAGTGTGAGATCCATTTAGACAACAAATATTATTTCAATAATCTTCCTTAATTCAAGTATACTGCTATTTCACTGCCATTTACGTACCTACTTCATTTAGTTTTGAGTTCTCTACTATTTAGTAAGCCTGTTCTAAAATATCTACGAAAAATTGTGTGCAATTATTAAATTTCCTTTCACAATTATTACGTAGTTAATTTCAGTTTAAAGTGTATGAGGCAACTGTGTAATTTCTGTTAAGTAATTTTTTTACTTTTAAAAATCTATACCTGTGTGGTTGCTATTAAAGACTAGCGCATATACCGCGTATTCCTATGATCCTAACGGATCTCCTGATTCCTTTCAAACGGTTGCAGTTTTCAGTGAAAAAATCGTTTGATCTCACAATAAACATGTCCCAGGGACAAACTTTCCAATGTGAGAATCGATTTGAGACAGGAATGTTTTCCTCATGGCCAATTACATGTCTGGTTACCAAGAGTCGGAACTCCAGAAAACCAATTTTGCTACCAAAAAATAATAAAACATCAAACATAGTATACAGGGAAGCTCTATCCCATTAATGGAGGTAGCTAAATTTGGAAAAAAAACTTAAAAAAAAAAAAAAAAAAAAAAAAAAATGACACCTCCATGCGAATGAAGTCGCGGGCGGTTGCTAGGGTACAATAAAAAGAAAGAACGATTTGAAAAAGAAAATATAACCTCACCACTTGTACAATAAACAACTACCTAAAAAACACTTGCTTTTATAGACAATTTTGAGAACACAGTGGTTATGTCACTGTGACCGTCAAATATTGTATTTTTAATTCTGATTACTATTACTACTTAGTTCTTTATTCACCTTTAAACAGATAATAAGGAACCCAAACAATTACTGCAGTTATACTGAAATAGTCCATTAAACTCAATAAATAAGAGATAAAGGCATTAATATTATTCAGATTAATATATTGATATTCAGTTTTGTGAACGACACGAAGAACAAATCTATGCAATAAAATACCGTAGTGGGCACACAAGCACGTAATAATATTTTATTAAGTTGATTCTCGTAAAGGAAAAGCTCCACATTCTCTTGTTCGCTCTCATGAATGAAAGTCGCTTAAATGGTATTAATGCATGGACGTGAACTTACCTTGTTTATACCCAGCAACCTGTCACAATCGACAATAAGTTATCATACTTGCTGCTGAGAATCGCCGCTTGAAACATGTTTAATGGAACTGAAATTAAACGTACGGTAAATTGGTAATGTGTAACAGGTACAATTCGACAAAAACTGTGTGTAACAGTTTTAACTCGAATAAAATACGGGACAAAACACTTTCAGAAGAAACGCCTAGCTTATGTCAGCGGTTTTAAACTTCTGTAAGAAAATGAAAAAATCTAGGGCCGATGTAAGTTTTTTTTTATATTATCAATCGACAGACTAATTTTAAAATAAGAAGTATATATATATATATATATATATATATATATATATATATATATATATATATATATATATATATATATATATATATAAGTTGGATTGAATTCTTTCTTGAACCTTGGAATATTGAATATATATTTTTTCAATTTCTTGGGCTTTATGGTTCTTTTGTTTTAAGGATAGAGAAATTACATCATGTTCTAGTTAGAATTTATTGAAAACGTTTCGCCCGATTTTCAGGCTTCTTCAGTTCATCTAAAAATTGAAATTTTCTGTTTTGGATATTCAATAGGACGCACAATTTTTTTTTTTTTTTTTTCTTTTTTTTTTTTTTTTTTTTTGTGCGTCCTATTGAATATCCAAAACAGAAAATTTCAATTTTTAGATGAACTGAAGAAGCCTGAAAATCGGGCGAAACGTTTTCAATAAATTCTAACTAGAACATGATGTAATTTCTCTATCCTTAAAACAAAAGAACCATAAAGCCCAAGAAATTGAATATATATATATATATATATATATATATATATATATATATATGTATATATGTATATATGTATATGTATATGTATATATATATATATATATATATATATATATATATATATATATATACATGGACGATACCTACGCAAGCGGGAAGGGTAACGATATATATATATATATATATATATATATATATATATATATATATATATATATATATATATATATATATATATATCGTTACCCTTCCCGCTTGCGTAGGTATTTTACCCTTTTTCATATCTTAAGGATACCGACGCGGAAGTCGTAATACCACACAGCACTTTTTGGACAACGCGGTAGTGCTGCCACAAACATTATTGCATTTCTGCAAAACTACTACTATCTATGTACGTAGCCGGGCCAAATATACTTAAATAAATTAATAAAAATATATATATATATATATATATATATATATATATATATATATATATACATATATATATATATATATATATATATATATATATATATATATATATATCTACTAAGTGATAGTTTAAAGGCTGGGATAGCTCCTAATATATTGAAGAGAGAGCAATAAAAGATCTAAGTAGCTCTAAGGTACTGTATTTTTATTCGAACTTTCTAGCTATCGTCCATATATGTGGACTTCTTCAGGAAATCTGAAAATGTGTAAATATTCTGGAGTAAAAAGATGTAATTTAGGGAAAATAAACGTACTGACAGAATATTTACAGCACTACTCTTCCCAGAGTAAGATTATTACACATTTCTCATTTCCAAGACAAGCAGTAAGACATGACCATAAAAACAGGTTAAAAAGTGAAAAAATTTTTAACCTGTTTTTATGGTCATGTCTTACTGCTTGTCTTGGAAACGAGAAATGTGTAATAATCTTACTCCGGGAAGAATAATGCTATAAATATTCTGTAAGTACGTTTATTTTCCCTAAATTACATCTTTTTACTCCAGATTATTTACACATTTTTAGATTTCCTGAAGAAGTCCACATACATGGACGATAGCTAGAAAGTTCGAATAAAAATACAGTTCCTTAGAGCTACTTAGATCTTTTATTGCTCTCTCTTCAATATATTAGGAGCTATCCCAGCCTTTAAACTATCACTTAGTCCTTCTCCTTCTATATATATATATATATATATATATATATATATATATATATATATATATATATACAAGGCTGGTTTGAAAAGTCCGTGCAAAGTCCGAGAGATGGCACCACCGGCGCGTATCGAGGTCATGTTTAGTTAGTAGCATCTCTTGAATGAACGCACACCAAGTTTCAGCCATATTGGTCTATTTCTTTGTGTTTTGGCATTCGTGTGAATCAAGGAAGTCGAGTGATTTTCAAGAAATGGACGAAAAAGAATTTCGTGTGGTGATTAAACATTAATTTATGAAAAGCCAAACGCCTCAGGAGACTAAAGAGAAGCTTGATAAAACATTATGGTGACTCTGCACCTTCGATTAGAACAGTTTATAAGTGGTTTCAAAATTTTCGGACTGGCCATATGGGCACAAGTGACGCTGAACGTTCTGGACGGCCTGTGGAGGTTACAACTCCAGAAATCATTGATCAAATCCATGATATGGTGATGGATGACAGAAGAGTTAAGGTGCGTGAGATTGCTAGTGCTGTGGGCATCTCGACTGAACGGGTACATAATATTTTTGCATAAACATTTGGACATGAGAAAGCTATCCGCAAGATGGGTGCCGCGATTGCTCACGCTTGACCAAAAACGGAATCGTGTGAAGTGTTGCAAGGATGGTTTGCAGCTGTTCCAGAAGAATCCGGAGAACTTTAAGCGTCGTTTCGTCACTGTGGATGAAACATGGATACATTACTATACTCCTGAAACCAAACAACAATCTAAACAATGGGTTACCAAGGGGGAATCTGCACCAAAAAAGGCGAAGACCGTTCCTTCGGCCGGAAAGGTTATGGCGACTGTCTTTTGGGATTCGCAAGGGATAATCCTCATCGACTATCTGGAAAAGGTTTAATTTAAAACTATTACAGGTGAATATTATTCATCGTTATTGGATCGTTTGAAAATCGAGCTGCAAGAAAAAACGCCCGCGATTGGCCCACAAGAAAGTCCTTTTCCATCACGACAACGCACCAGCACACACCTCAGCAGTTGTGGTCGCAAAATTAATGGAAATAGGATTCCAACTCGTTTCACATCCCCCCTATTCTCCAGACTTGGCTCCCTCGGACTACTATTTGTTCCCCCAATTTGAAGAAATGGCTGGCGGGACAAAGATTTTATTCAAACGAGGAGGTGATTGCAGACACTAATGGATATTTTGCAGACTTGGACAAATCCTATTATTCGGAAGGGATCAACAAACTAGAACATCGTTGGACGAAGTGTATAAGCCTAAAAGGAGACTATGTCGAAAAATAAAAAAGGTTTACCCCAAATACATAAGTAGTTTTTATTTTTGCACGGACTTTTCAAACCAGCCTCCTATATATATATATATATATATATATATATATATATATTATATATATATATATATATATATATATATATATATATATATATATATATATATATATATATATATATATATATATATATATATATATATATATATATATATATATATATATATATATATATATATATATATATATATATATATATATATATATATATATATATATATATATATATATATATAATGACAATTACCGCCCGATTAATTTCATATTTATAAACTTTTGACTAAAATCATTTCCAATAGCCTAAATAATAAGTTAGATTCCTACTAGCCATGCGAAGAGGCTGGTTTTAGATCCAGCGACCACTTACAGACAATGAGAAATATCGTAGAGAAGAATAAAATTTCGAACTCTACATAGCTTTTAAAGACTATGAGAAGGCTTTCGATTCTGTCGAAATGTGGGCAATCATCAACGGTTTTAACAGCTGTAGAATTGATTCTAGATACACTACCCTAATCAAAGATATATGTGAAAATGCAAAGATGTACATAATACCTAGTATAAAATAAATACATATAGGAAGAGGTGTAAAACATAGAGATACAATCTCTTCTAAGCTATTTATTACAGCTCTAGAAGACGTATTTCGTCAACTAGATTGGACAAAAAAGGGCTAAAAATAGATGGTGTGTAGCTGAGTCATTTAAGGTTCGCAGACGATATTGTAGTCATCAGTAGTAATCATCAAGAAATGATAAATTAGTTAAAAAGTTAAATTACCATTTAAAGACAATTGTGTAAGACAAAAATACTAACCAACAGTAATAACAATACAGTTATAAATTTGGAAGGAACAGTTCTCGAGAATGTTAAGAATCAGGCTTAGATGGTGCGCATTCGGGAAATTAAGTTATATGTTCAAAGATAAAGCCATCCCAAATAAGGCTAAAGTTTACGACCAGTGCATCCTACTCATAATTACATATGGCGCTGGAACACTGAATAGAGCCAATATACAAAAACTAGCTCGGACCCAGAGAGCACACGAAGGACAGAGGATCGGGATAAAACTGAAAGATAGAAAAAGAAACAAGTGGATATGTGAACAAACGAAATGAAAGGATATTATAGAGCACGTAGCAGAAAGAAAGTAGGAATGGGCTGGACATCTAGCACGCACGACCGATGATCGGTGAACCAAGTAAACATTAGAATGGAGACCTCGAGAACAGAAAAGGAGGGTAGGACGTCCCAAAAAAAAGATGGCTAGATAATATAAAGAGAGTTGTGTGGGCATTGGATGAATAACAACGGCTGAAAATAGTTTGAGATGGAAATTCAGGGGGAAGCCCTACATTCAGCATTGGCTAGAACAAGACTTATAGTGATTATATATATATATATATATATATATATATATATATATATATATATATATATATATATATATATATATATATATATATATATATATAATAATAAAAATTATTGCATCATTTAACCTCTGTTGTATGAGAATAACCACAGTCATCAGAATATCTTTCAGCCGCACATAAATTTTCATTAGCTGGCACCCTTCAGCTCCCCAGAATTAAGTGACAGCATCTTTGGACAGATTTTCTGCCATAAATGCGTTTTACCAACTTAACTACAACGCCTGGAAAGGAAGAAACTGGAAATGTTTTTGAAAGATGAGGCACGAGTATCCGAACAACGAAATTAAATAACTGAACACCGTTTAATAACATTAAGCTCCCGTCTGCGTAGTTCAAACGTGTTTCAATTAAACAATCTTATTTTATAGCTGTGACATTATACTATCGTTCAGATTTAACATACTTAGATATAAACGGCTTTCTAAACACTAATTGTTTTTTTTAAACCGGGGCTTTAACCTTGATTCTGCACACTTTACGACTGGTTTTTGAACTATCCCGACTTGGATTTTTTTTTGGTGTTGGTCATCGTACATCGATGTTATTCAAGGCAGATGATTTTTACTTAAAATTTACTAAATTACCTAATTACTGTTTTTTTTTATTTTATAATATCTGATAGGTATTTGAAATTACATTTTAATTATCTATCCATCCGTTTCTTGATTTTATAGTATACCATAATACATTCATTATACAATTTCAATTTAAACTCACATGAACCTCTTAAAGTATATAATAATAAAATCTATTTTATAATAAACATACATAACCGGTTTGCCATTTATAGAATAAAAGCAATTATGAGGACCAAATTATTATAGTTAATAAATATTTAGAGAAAGCTATAATAGGCGGTGGTGGACAGAAACTATTTAAGGATACAAATAATACTGGAGTCCTTAAGGCAAAGGCCTCACAGTCTATTGGTGGCTCGCCGAAAAGATAAACTTCATCCCTTTTAGAACTAACAAAATTTTAATCGTTTTTTTTTTATTTTTTCACAAAACTATTACAATTCTAATGTAGTTTGAGTTTTCAAAACAGTCATAACTACAGACAGAAAGGAGGGACGCAGTAACAATCAAAAAGCTGCCGTAATTACAAAAATAACTAAGAAGTTCAATTTTTAAATATGTGTAATAAGAAGACACATTAATAATGAGAAAAAAAAAACACTTTCAAAAGTCAATTTATCTGGCAAAGTTTCTCAAATAACTAACAAAGATGTGTTTATGGTATGTAATGTGGCCCCATCCTGTTGAAACCATTATAATTTATAATCAACAAAATTTTGTGAAGTTAAAGCTCTCAATCATTTTCACGTATCAATTAGATTTACTAATTTTTACGTCGCATCTGCCAGCGTCAAATTAGTACTTGCTAATTATTTGATGTGATATTGCGGCCCTCATATTAGGGAAATGTAAATGCTTTCAATGCTTTAGGGTTGGATTTGTTGAACTCCAACAACGGCAACTCGTGTGATGTGATTGTTAAGGTGAAAGTATGCATATTCTAAAATAAGATGTTGGTAAACCTTCAAGCATTTGATTAAAAAAATTGAGCCTTTGAGCAGAATCAGCTGGCTTTAATTCTTACTCTTATTTTTGAAGAGTGCAGACTAAAATTCTTATGGAGAATGCGTTGGAACGTACTCCTGGGGTCGAATTCTGTAACAGACCAAAGGAAAGGGATCCCTTTTTCCACAATGAATGTCAAATTGATTATTGTTTCGGAATGTTCGATTATCATCGGCTTAATAGGACGACTTCCGAATTTAAAAGGGAAAATGAATGTCATTTATCTTTGTTATTCACATGTTGAAGAACCGTTTACTTTTTTAGATAAAAAATATAACCTATAAATTAATTCGTATTTTTTGAGTTTTATATTAATGAATTATATTAAATATCTTTAACCATCTAAGTCTACCCGAAATATAACGATGTGAAAAGGAATGTCTAACAGAATATGAAATTTCAAAGAGACATAGAACTGTTCTCTTTACCTTTCCTTTTCCTCTTTCTTCTTATTTTCGTTACAGAATCTCAGCCCTGGGTACTTCACAGCATTTGATGGCACATTCCATACATTGGATTTCTCGCAGAGTGACACATGAACTTAATCCTCCTTTTCGTCGCTTCTTGATATCCACTGTCGCCCTGCCCGAGGTTTACTCTAAGTTGAACCAGTATCTTTTAAACGGTTGCACTCACTGTTCTGTTGAATACTCGGGCTACATTTAGGCTGTCTAAATGATACCGAGGTCGAAATTTTGAAATTTCTATGTTTCTTGCCTCATTTCGTTTATTCTTTGGGACTACTGCACTGCTGCGTGGCTGTTTTGTGTTCACATTTAGTTGTATTTATTTATCAAGGTGTTCGTTTGGGCGTTCTCTGGAATTTTCGTCACGAAAATCCACATTTTTTTTGGTAGTTTTTAAAATATTCATACTAAAAAATAACTCTATTATTCAATGATGCATTAAATATTGTATGAAAAATATCTATACACAGTAGGCACAAAAAACACAGTAGACAAAATCATTCATTATATGGTTTGCCACCAAATCGTTATCCATTAGAAACTTTCATAAGTGTGATAAGGACAAGTAGAAAACCCTGGACAAAATTCCAAACCTTCCATATGCGAAAAAAAAATCTTGCTTCTATGCAACTGTGCGTATCGGTGTTGTCACTTATAGTATACATATTTGTTAGTTTTAATAGCAGATTATATGTGGTTCTGCATACAGTCCCTGGCCAAATTATTAGACGCACTGCAAGATTTCATGTAAAATATTAATTACCGAGTGATATTGTATCGTTTTATTATTTTAAATTGATTTGTTTTTTATTTTTATATTATCCAATCAATTACCTATTTATTTGACATAAATAAAACAGCATTAATTTAGAAAAGCATAAGTTTATTAAGTTTTAAAGAAAAGTGAAATTAATGTTAGTAAAAGTCAATATTTAGTTGAGCCACCTTTAGCCGCTATCAAAGCTTTAATTCTGCGCGGCATGCTATCAATGCAAGATTGTACTGTCTCCTGCATTTGAGGATGATGATTCCACAGATGAATAATCTTTTCTAGGAGCTGGGTTTTGTTGGTAATCACATCTTTAGCCACTTCTCTTTTCATCAGCTCCCACACATTTTCAATGGGGGCTAGTACCCGGCCAATCCAACAGAGGGGTATTTTTTTCTGCCAAAAAAGCTTTAACAGACCGAGCAGTGTGGCAGGGAGCTCCATCTTGCATGAAAGTAAATGGTTCCCCATTTGGAAACCATTCTCTGAGCTGCGGAATCAACCGATTTTGTAATACTTCTTTGTACTGATCTTGCCTCATTATTCCTTTGACGACGTACAGACGTCCAGTGCCCTTGCCGCTGATGACTGACCAAATCATCACTTTGGTGGGATGTTTAACCGTCGGGACGACACAATCAGGATGAAACTTTTCTCCATGACGACGACGCACATACTGAGCTTCATTCTGCAAAATTTCGAATGTGCTTTCGTCACTGAAGCAGACCTGTCAAAAATAGGAAAAATATATAAACTTACATGTTTATTTGCTTTATTTAACTGAAAATGATAATAATGTATCAATTATTGATTAAATTGCTGTATCTTACCGATCTCCAGAAGTCCACATCTTTGTCTTGCCATTGTTTGGCCCACTTCAGGCGCTTTGCTTTCATTGCAGCTGTTAACTTGGGCTTCCTGGCGGGGCGACAGGCCTTAAAATCTAATTCTTTCAATTTTCTTCGAACAGTGCGCTCAGAAGCATTTACGCTAGCATCCTGGAGTTGTGATTTTATTACCTTTGTGGTAGCAAATCTGTTTTCTACACAAATTTTCTTCAAACATCTCTCTGACCGTGGAGTGAAAATTGGTTTTCTACCGCATCTTTTCTTTCTTTTCGGGCTTAATTCCTTCCCTGACTCAATTTTCTTTTTTATGCGTCGTACACCAGCTTCGGAAACCTCCAATCTTCGTGATATTTCTCGGTTTGTAAATGTTTTCGCAATCACAAGGGCCTTCACTTCAGCTTTTTTACGTGGTGAAAGATCGCCTTTTCTACCCATAATGAAAATAGTCCAATTACTTTTTTAAAACACTGCATACAAAATAAACTAATAACTGAGTAGTATAAAACTGTTAAACAAACAATCACAGTCCATAAAGCCACAGAAACACGTCCGTACCTGACTCGATTCCGATCGCGACTGATACAGGTTTGTACTTGTTTACGTTCATGTATCACTTTGTCAACACAGTGTTGCCATATGTTAAAACTAAATACAAATATGTAGTCTACAACAATTCTTTTAAATAAAAATCAATAATATTGTAGTTTAAATATACCATTATTGCATAAAAACTCTTAAGAAACATAAAATTACTAAAAAAAATACAGTTCGTCTAATAATTTGGCCAGGGACTGTAACTTTTTAAAGTACTAAACTAAAATATTCAGCTGTTTCTTATAAATATAATATAAGTTGCTTTCTTGTCTATTAGCTAAAATTATGTAGTTTATTAGATTAAACTTTTAATATAACTTTTAACATCGACAAAGCCAGTGCATTTTTTAAAGTTTAGTAAGGTACCATAAATTTGACTGATTCAGTTGCATGCTAGCCATTCAGCCATTTTTCAGGCGAGCTTAAATGTGTGATCACGTGTTAATGTAAATCTTGATAAACACCCTTTATTTTATTAAATTAGCAAAAGCAGAAACTAAAGCATAAGAACACTTTAGGTTGGCAATATTATAAATAAACTCTTGACAATATCTCGCTGCGCCACTGTATATTAATATATTCAACTAAATATCTAAAATCTAGATAGAATAAAATACAGTTACTACATTAATTAAGCTATCAAGTACCTGGTATTCTATCAGTAGCGGTAGGTAATTATAATTAAGCTGAGGAATAACAGCAAACTGCTAACAAGCAAAATAGAGCAAATTTAATATCAGCAAACATAAAAAGTTTAAAGATAATTGTTGATATAAAAAAATGGTAATTGTTGGTTTCCAGGTACAGATTACCATTAGGAATATTAATTGTGATTACTGTAAAAGTAGTTATATTTCCTGCTATGCAATTATCACCTTGAGTAGAATGTACGAAAGAAACAACCGGCCGAGTGCAAGTCGGATTTGCGCAATTAGTGTTCCATACGGTGATTACTTTTAAAATAAAATAAAGTCCTTACCTAAACTAAGTTAATTATGTTCCTGACATGTATATATCTTAAGATCCAATATGTATTTTCACGTTTTTTTTTAGTCAATAATATCTAATAGTTATATCATTTTAGCTACCTGATAGCCAATAAATCAATCTAGCTCCATCTAGAATCTAATAATAAAAGTCTAAAACAAATATTTACTACGTAAATATTTTTTTAATTATAAACAAATAAAATCAAATTACAGCTTTGGTATAACAAATAAAGACGAAACGAAAAGAATCGCATTTTTTAGAAGTTACCAAAAGTGTTCTACGTATTTGCTGAACCATCCCAAGACGCGTTTCGCCGTATCACGGCTCATCAGCTGGGCTAGGTCCAGCAAATACGAGAACACATTTTTAGTCCTTTATCCAAGTAACTAACGGAAAACTATAACAAATAGATGTTTATACTGCACTCTGTCGGCGACTTGCTAAGTCTATTCAAGCAGAGCGGCACAGCACGGCTGGCACTTACGAGGCTGGTTTGAAAAGTCCGTGCAAAAATAAAAAAACTACTTATGTGTTTGGGGTAAACCTTTTTTATTTATCGACATAGTCTCCTTTTAGGCTTATACACTTCGTCCAACGATGTTCTAGTTTGTTGATCCCTTCCGAATAATAGGATTTGTCCAAGTCTGCAAAATATCCATTAGTGTCTGCAATCACCTCCTCGTTTGAATAAAATCTTTGTCCCCGCCAGCCATTTCTTCAAATTGGGGAACAAATAGTAGTCCGAGGGAGCCAAGTCTGGAGAATAGGGGGGATGTGAAACGAGTTGGAATCCTATTTCCATTAATTTTGCGACCACAACTGCTGAGGTGTGTGCTGGTGCGTTGTCGTGATGGAAAAGGACTTTCTTGTGGGCCAATCGCGGGCGTTTTTCTTACAGCTCAGTTTTCAAACGGTCCAATAACGATGAATAATATTCACCTGTAATAGTTTTTTACCCTTTTCTAGATAGTCGATGAGGATTATCCCTTGCGAATCCCAAAAGACAGTCGCCATAACCTTTCCGGCCGAAGGAACGGTCTTCGCCTTTTTTGGTGCAGATTCCTCCTTGGTAACCCATTGTTTAGATTGTTGTTTGGTCTCAGGAGCATAGTAATGTATCCATGTTTCATCCACAGTGACGAAACGACGCTTAAAGTCCTCCGGATTCTTCTGGAACAGCTGCAAACCATCCTTGCAACACTTCACACGATTCCGTTTTTGGTCAAGCGTGAGCAATCGCGGCACCCATCTTGCGGATAGCTTTCTCATGTCCAAATGTTTATGCAAAATATTATGTACCCGTTCAGTCGAGATGCCCACAGCACTAGCAATCTCACGCACCTTAACTCTTCTGTCATCCATCACCATATCATGGATTTGATCAATGATTTCTGGAGTCGTAACCTCCACAGGCCGTCCAGAACGTTCAGCGTCACTTGTGCCCATATGGCCAGTCCGAAAATTTTGAAACCACTTATAAACTGTTCTAATCGAAGGTGCAGAGTCACCATAATGTTTATCAAGCTTCTCTTTAGTCTCCTGAGGCGTTTTGCCTTTCATAAAGTAATGTTTAATCACCACACGAAATTCTTTTTCGTCCATTTCTTGAAAAATCACTCGACTTCCTTGATTCACACGAATGCCAAACACAAAGAAATAGACCAATATGGCTGAAACTTGGTGTGCGTTCATTCAAGAGATGCTACTAACTAAACATGACCTCGATACGCGCCGGTGGTGCCATCTCTCGGACTTTGCACGAACTTTTCAAACCAGCCTCGTATTGTAGAAACGCACTTTTCTCGAGCTTACTGCTCGAAGGCATAGATGGCAGCATTGGTATACCAACTAAAGACGAAACGAAAAGAATCGCATTTTTTAGAAGTTACCAAAAGTGTTCTACGTATTTGCTGAACCATCCCAAGACTCGTTTCGCCGTATTACGCGAAGAAAATTATATTTTTACCAAATTAAAAACAGTGCATACGGTATCGTTTTTTATTATATGTTTTTAAAACATTGGACAAAAAACATCTAGATATTGCCATCTCTCGGACTTTGCACGGACTTTTCAAACCAGCCTCGTATAGGAATTAATGACCTAATCACAATCGTGTAATTTTGAAAGTTAAATTATGACTAAGGGGTTAGTTTTGGGGAGTGAAATAGGAAGTGAAAAAAAAACTTCAAGTGAGATATTAAATATATAATAATAATAATATAAACGTCTTTTATACTCGGTTTAATGCAGCAGTGCTGTTGTTAACTAAGTTTCCAAAAAAAAAAAAATACAATACACTAAAAAGACAAAGAAAAGAAATACAACTCGAAGACAATTCAAAAAGTCACGATCATTACTTAACTCTACTTACTCTAAGCTGAAAAAGGAAAAAAAAAAAGGTTATAATTCCACATGAATTGATATTAATACCCATATACAAACAAACCGTGATCCCACCTTACCCTTTAAAAAAGATATAATAATAACAATCAAAAAGCCATAATAATAACAACAATCAGTAACTCTGAAAATAAATTTCCTTAAGCTGTCTTCTAAAAGAATATCGTTCAGAGGTTTAGCAGACATATAGTCGAAATACTGTTTAAACACACTTTTACGATGCCCAGGTATTTGAAAGCGGTGTTATACCTAGTATTACACTGATGTACCAAACTTCGATAATGCAGCCTTCCACACAGATACCCCAGCACTCCGGCCCTCAACAGCTTATACAGAAAGCACGTAGCAACGCAACAATTTCAACTCCTTCAGCCTGCCATTCACATGATCCCTCCCTTTGCATCCAAAAATGCAACGTACACAGTATTTTTGAAATTTTGCAACTTATTATTCGACATAAGGTCCAGACACGGACCATAAACAAACTTACAATAATTAAAGTGGGAAAGTAAAGGAGTCTCGCACAAATATTTTTTTAGGGCAAATTGAGGATATGCCGATACAAATTACTTAGTGACCAATACGCCCCTTCAGCTACCAAAGAAACCTGCTTTCTAACCCTGAGCTTACTATCAAATAATAATCCCGAATTTTTATATTCAGTAACAAATCGAATTCTCTTCTGGGCCGTACTTAAAATAAGATTAATCGAAGCCCAATCACTGCTTGTTCCAAAATACATTACTTCTTTGGATTTATCCTTAAACTATTGTTATTAAAGTAGGGAAAGATCGAATTTAAACAGTAATTAATTTCCTGTTCCGCCAGTAATGCTTGTTCCAAAATGCATTACTTCTTTGGATTTATCCTTAAACTATTGTTATTAAAGTACGGAAAGATCGAATTTAAACAGTAATTAATTTCCTGTTCCGCCAGTAATGCGTTAAGCCTACTAAAGCTTCTAAGAATTTGACTGTCAACCGCATATCCGTCTTAGCCTACAATTGTCAACACAACAATGTATTTCCGTTGCAAAAATAACAAAGAACAGTGGTCCCAAAATCGATCCCCGAGGTACACCTCTATCTAAGGCCAAACTCTGTGACACTCGGTGATTAATCAGTACGCACTGTGATCTATCCGCCAAGTAGTCCTTTAATAAATTTATTGATAGACACTCTTTACGATGTAATACTTGCGCAAACTTTTCTTAATTTTGTTCAAAAATAACCGGTCAAGTGCAAGTTGAACGTGCGCAATTAGTGTTCCGTATGTTGATTGCTTTTAAAATAAAAATTTTTGTTACGGAGGTACAAAATGATCAGTGACTTGACAAAACACGTCTCAAATGAGTTTTCAATAAATAAATTTTGTTTCCGATCTTGACCTTGAAATTTTTATTTTTTATATACCAGATAAATTATTAAAGGTAATGCACTCGTGATAATTTTCGTTCAATCTACACCCTATCGAGGATATTCCACAATTTTTTGAAGATTTTTTGATCAGTACTTTTTGAGATAAGGGGAGGGACAGCAATTTTTCGTGATTTTTAAAAATAATACAAGGAAAAGTGTACGCAAGTATTACATTATATATATTTTTGAACTCCTGTTTTTACAAGCTTTCATTTGACACCCTACTCGATGACCTAGTAAAAAAAATTTTTTTTTACTTCCGATTTAACCCCCCAAAGTCAAAATGTAACTTTCAAAACTACACGGCTCTGATGAGGCCATCAATTCCTATATTAGTACCAAATTTCAACTTTCTGTGCCAAATAGTTTCGAAGAAAATCGGATGTGACAGACAAACAAACGGACGGACCGACACCGAAGCGATCTTATAAGTGGTCCGTACGGAACACTACAAATTGCCAAAAATCGCTCTCCCCCCATCCTATCTCTAAGAGTACTAATCACAAAATTTCGAAAAAATTCTGGAATATTCTCCACGAGGCGTAGATTCATTGAAAACTACTACGAGTGCATTAACTTTCCTTGTTTTAATCATAGTCTATCCACCTATTTAAGTAGCATTGGTCTTATACAAATGATTTGGGGTGTGTTTTGTCAAGTCACTGATCATTTTATACCTCCGTAACAATTTTTTTTATTTTAAAAGCAATCAACTAATTGCGCCAGTTCGACTTGTACGGGGCCAGTTTTTGCTGATATTTGAGACACATATTTCCTTTAACTGCAAATGTATGGTAACCTAAATTTCCCAGCTGATGATTAAATTGTTAAGACATTATGTAATATGCTGATTTATTAAACTGAACCGAGCTGTCTCTTTTTATTAGTAGATCCGATGCCTATGGGCCTACTCAAATTTAAATATTAAAAATTAAGACAGCTTACAGTAATCTATATTCCTTATGTTACACCCTCGTAGCAGTCTAGAATAACTTAATGCGGACCGACATTAGCGGTATTATAACCCGAAAGGAAGTAAAGTCTAAAAAGAAGTAATCATGAATTAGGAAAAAGGTGTTCATAAACGTTCACACTTTATTTGCCTTACCATCTTTTGATTTAAAACTATAAGTTAACTTTAAGAACAAAATCAAAAATGAAAATTATAATATGTAATAGTTAGTTAAGTAATATGGTTCTCATTGTGTTTGCAAATAAAACAACTGTTGTAAAATCTTGAAAATGAATTATAATATCCCTTCATTAAAATATTTTTATCTTAATACCACAAGATTTCATTATGTAAGGTGTCTCATAAAAAATATATATTTAAAATATTGTAAAAGACTTGGAAAAATTATTTACTATAGAAAATACAAGTTATAATGTCAATAATTTCTTTGAAGCCACTGTATAATGATATTCTTTTGAATACTGGAACTAATGAAAAAAATGACATGATTTTCCCCACTCTAAGAATCCTGAAAAGGACATATAACACGATATCTTCAAAACCACCCTTCTAATCCCTCTGCTCTTTCCTTTTACCCATTATACGTTTGACCATAAATAATTGAGTTTGCTCAGTATACTAATCAAAAAGAAGGAAAAACTCTTATAATACTATTAAAAGTATTTACAATTTATGAACCACCTTCCCCAGAACCGATATCGCTCAAAACCTCTTAGGTTCCATTCCTACTTCAAATATTATATGTGCACCAAATTTGAACTCGATATCTTATTTCATTCGGGAATTACGAGGCTGGTTTGAAAAGTCCGTGCAAAGTCCGAGAGAGGGCACCACCGGCACGTATCGAGGTCATGTTTAGTTAGTAGCATCTCTTGAATGAACGCACACCAAGTTTCAGCCATATTGGTCTATTTCTTTGTGTTTGGCATTCGTGTGAACCAAGGAAGTCGAGTGATTTTTCAGGAAATGGACGAAAAAGAATTTCGTGTGGTGATTAAATATTACTTTATGAAAGGCAAAACGCCTCAGGAGACTAAGGAGAAGCTTGATAAACATTATGGTGACTCTGCACCTTCGATTAGAACAGTTTATAAGTGGTTTCAAAATTTTCGGACTGGCCATATGGGCACAAGTGACGCTGAACGTTCTGGACGGCCTGTGGAGGTTACGACTCCAGAAATCATTGATCAAATCCATGATATGGTGATGGATGATAGAAGAGTTAAGGTGCGTCAGATTGCTAGTGCTGTGGGCATCTCGACTGAATGGGTACATAATATTTTGCATAAACATTTGGACATGAGAAAGCTATCCACAAGATGGGTGCCGCGATTGCTCACGCTTGACCAAAAACGGAATCGTGTGAAGTGTTACAAGGATGGTTTGCAGCTGTTCCAGAAGAATCCGTCACTGTGGATGAAACATGGATACATTACTATACTCCTGAGACCAAACAACAATCTAAATAATGGGTTACCAATGGGGAATCTGCACCAAAAAAGGCGAAGACCGTTCCTTCGGCCGGAGAGGTTATGGCGACTGTCTTTTGGGATTCGCAAGGGATAATCCTCATCGACTATCTGGAAAAAGGGTAAAATTATTACAGGTGAATATTATTCATAGTTATTGGACCGTTTGAAAACCGAGCTGCAAGAAAAACGCCCGCGATTGGCCCACAAGAAAGTCCTTTTCCATCACGACAACGCACCAGCACACACCTCAGCAGTTGTGGTCGCAAAATTAATGGAAATAGGATTCCAACTCGTTTCACATCCCCCCTATTCTCCAGACTTGGCTCCCTCGGACTACTATTTGTTCCCCAATTTGAAGAAATGGCTGGCGGGACAAAGATTTTATTCAAACGAGGAGGTGATTGCAGACACTAATGGATATTTTGCAGACTTGGACAAATCCTATTATTCGGAAGGGATCAACAAACTAGAACATCGTTGGACGAAGTGTATAAGCCTAAAAGGAGACTATGTCGAAAACTAAAAAAGGTTTACCCCAAACACATAAGTAGTTTTTTATTTTTGCACGGACTTTTCAAACCAGCCTCGTATCGTGGATCTGTTGGAAATAGAAAACTATGGTTTTCGTGATCTAGGGACCATGAAATATGAATATTAATGGAGAAAACCTCAATGGTATATTAGACGACGATCCTCAGTAAATTATTTTTTAAACATAATGATATCTATATGTGAACCGTTATATCCTCGACACTCTCCCAAGCCGGCAACGAAAATATTAATCAGTACTTGTCATCACTGCCATATCTTGCTGGATAGTTTCGTGTAATTGTTACAGGAAGCGAGGATTATTACTGTAAACTACAGTCTTAAAATATTTTCACAAGAAAAAAATAATTTAACTTGTGTAAACTTTTTCTTATGAAATAGTTCAAATTTATTTGGCTTATTTCGTGAACGGAACAGACGGAAGGGGCAAGGTAAGGGCATTAACCGTAACTTTGGTTCTTTAAAATTTGGTTACTATGAAGTGTTTTCCGGAGTACGGCGTCCATTTTGTTCGCGAGAGTCGTGCCAGTATTAAGGCGAAAAATTTCGCATTCCATATCATTTACACAGTATAAATCAAACCCCAAGTGTTCAAATGATTAAAAATTTGAAACGGATGTTTGGAATAACTTAAGTAACTGTCGGAACCGCCGAAAATATGCCCAAGAGTTAGCTACAAAACATTTTTTGGAAACATTGGCTGCACCTCTACGAGATACATCTGGTGCAAGCCAACTGATTCTGTTTAGAGGTTCCCCTTTGTTATATTGAATTCCAAAAGGATGATCTAAATTAGCTTCAATTTGACTCGTCTTATCTCTTCGTTTCTGATCTTATCTCTAAGAGAAACTCCCAGCATTGTTCTCTCTATGGCTTTTTGCATTATTCTCAACCTATTTGCACTTTTCTGGGTCAGAGCCATAGTTCCGAGTCCGCAGATGGTCACAGGCAAAATGCAAGGACCAAACACTTGTCTTTCTAGATTTATGGGAATGTCTCCATCCTTTAATATATAATTCAATCTCCCGAAGGCAGCCCTAGATAGTCCAGTTCTGCGGGAAATTTCTAATATTTGATTTTTTTCCCGATTATAATATTATGTCTCAGGTATGTATATCCATTTACGTTTTCTATGTTGTTCCGATCTATCTTGATATGTGGACTGTTCTTGCTCATTATCTTTGTCTTATTCAAGTTCATCCTAAGACCAACCTTCTATCACGCTAAGTTTAGTTTTATTAGCATCTCTTCTACTTCTTTTATGTCCGAGGAGATTAAAACTATGTTGTCTGCAAAACACAGATATTTCAAGAGTTCTTTAAAAACATCTTTCATAGCCAAGTTTTGGCGCGATCGTGTCGTCCTGTCGGATTCCTCTTTCTACCCGGAATTTAGCGGTTTTTAGTTGTTCATTAATTTTCACGTGAAAAGTAACATTTTGATAGATATTTTCAATAATTTCAGTATATCTGGAGTCTATCCTGGCACTTTCGAGTGATTTAAGTATTGCTCAGATTTCGATACTGTCAAACGCCTTTTAAAAACCAACAAATGCAAAATGGATAAGAATATTGTATTTATTTGCCTTTTCAATTATTTGTCTCACAGCATGAAAATGGTTGATGGTACTGTATCCCTTTCGGAATCCAGCTGTCTTACCGGTTGGTCGAAATTGAGTTTCTTTGGCAGCTGGTTAGTTAGTATCCTCGTAAATAATTTATAAAGATGAGATAACAAGCTGATAGATCTATAGTTCTCTATATTTGTAATGCCCCCTTTTTTAAATATATGCACCACCTCTGCATTATTCCAAGTTATGGGTGTTTTCCCTTCTTCTTCTGTTTAAAAGTAGTCTTATAGAGTTTATGATAGTATTCCCACCTAGTTTAAGCATCTGCGATGTTATTAGGTCTTCTCCAGGGCATCTTCCATTTTTCGTTTGTTTTAAGGCTTTAAACCATATATATATATATATATATATATATATATATATATATATATATATATATATATATATATATATATATATATATATATATATATATATATATATATATATATATATATATATATATATATATATATATATATATGATGAATGAAGAACAAAGAAAACGGACTGAAAAGAAAATACAAAATATAGGTTCGGAAGAATTGCCAGAGGCTACTGTAGAGAAGGTCAGTGATGCACTGAAGGAAGTGAAGCGTAACAAAGCAGCAAGCCCTGAAGGGAGGCCGGAGAGGACTTAAAAAAAGAATTGGTCAAACTTTTCCACATGTGTCTGGAAACTGGCAAAATACCAACATTGTGGTATACATCAGAAGTAATACTTCTACACAAAAAAGGAGATTTCAGAAAGTTTGACAATTATCGCCCAATTAATTTACTATCTCATATTTATAAACTTTTGACTAAGATCATCTCCAATAGACTAAAAAATAAGTTAGATTCCTATCAGCCCGGCTATAGCACATGCGACCATTTACAGCCAGTGAGAAATATCCTAGAGAAGAGCAATGAATATAGTTTCGAACTTTACATAACCTTCATAGACTATGAGAAGGCTTTTGATTCTATTGAAATGTGGGCAATCAACGGCTTGAACAATTGTAGAATTGATTCTAGATACACTACCCTATTTAAAGATATATATGAAAACGCAAAGATTTACATAAAACCTAATACAGAACAAATACGTATGAAAAGAGGCGTAAGACAGGGAGATACTATCTCTCCTAAGCTATTTATTACAGCTCTAGAAGACATATCCCGCCAATTAGATCGGACAAAGAACGGCTAAAAATAGATGGTGTGTATTTGAGTCATTTAAGGTTCGTCGACGCTAATGTAGTCATCAGTAGTAATCCACATGAGTTACAGAAAATGATAAGTGAGTTACATTACCACTCAAAGACAATTGGTCTTAAGATGAGTAAAGGTAAGACAAAAATGTTTACCAACACTAATAACAACATAGTTATAAATTTGAAGAAACAGCTCTTAAGATTGTCAAGGATTGTGTGTATCTGGGGAAAAAAATACTACGACGACAGACAGTGTCTCGGATGAAATTTCAAGAAGAATCAGGCCTAGATGGTGCACATTCTGGAAATTAAGTCATATATTCAAAGATAAAGCCATCCTAAATAAGTTAAAGGCCAAAGTTTACGATCAGTGCATCCTACCCGTAATTACATATGGCGCTGAAACTTGGATATTCAATGAAGCCGATATACAAAAACTAGCTCGGACCCAGAGAGCACACGAAAGACAGATGATCGGGATAAAACTTAAAGATAGAAAAAGAAACAAGTGGATACGTGAACAAACGAAATTAAAGGACATTATAGAGCACGTAGCAGAAAGAAGGTGGCAATGGTCTGGACATGTACCACGCACGTCCGATGATCGATGGACCAAGCGAACATTAGAATGGAGACCACGATACTGGACGGATGACAACAACTGCAAATAGATTGAGATGGAAATTCAGGGGGAAGGCCTACATCCAGCATTGGATAAAATTAGGCTATATAGTATATATATATATATATATATATATATATATATATATATATATATATATATATATATATATATATATATATATATATATATATATATATATATATATATATATATATATATATATATATATATATATATATATATTCTATATATATATATATATATATATATATATATATATATATATATATATATATATATATATATATATATATATATATATATATATATATATATATATATATATATATATATATATATATATATATATATATATATATATATATATATATATATATATATATATATATATATATATATATATATATATATATATATATATATATATATATATATATATATATATATATATAACATATATATATATATATATATATATATATATATATATATATATATATATATATATATATATATACAGTCCCTGGCCAAATATTATTAGACAAATTATTAGCACTGCAAGATTTCATGTAAAATATTAATTACCGAGTGATATTGTACCGTTTTATTATTTTAAATTGATTTGTTTTTTTATTTTTATATTATCCAATCAATTACCTATTTATTTGACATAAATAAAACAGCATTAATTTAGAAAAGCATAAGTTTTAAAGAAAAGTGAAATTAATGTTAGTAAAAGTCAATATTTAGTTGAGCCACCTTTAGCCGCTATCAAAGCTTTAATTCTGCGCGGCATGCTATCAATGCAAGATTGTACTGTCTCCTGCATTTGAGGATGATGATTCCACACATGAATAATCTTTTCTAGGAGCTGGGTTTTGTTGGTAATCACGTCTTTAGCCACTTCTCTTTTTATCAGCTCCCACACATTTTCAATGGGCTATTACCCGGCCAATCCAACAGAGGGATATTTTTTTCTGCTAAAAAGCTTTAACAGACCGAGCAGTGTGGCAGGGAGCTCCATCTTGCATGAAAGTGAATGGTTCCCCATTTGGAAACCATTCTCTGAGCTGCGGAATCAACGGATTTTGTAATACTTCTTTGTACTGATCTTGCCTCATTATTCCTTTGACGACGTACAGAGGTCCAGTGCCCTTGCCGCTGATGACTGACCAAATCATCACTTTGGTGGGATGTTTAACCGTCGGGACGACACAATCAGGATGAAACTTTTCTCCATGACGACGACGCACATACTGAGCTTTATTCTGCAAAATTTCGAATGTGTTTTCGTCACTGAAGCAGACCTGTCAAAAATAGGAAAAATATATAAACTTCCATGTTTATTTGCTTTATTTAACTGAAAATGATAATAATGTATCAATTATTGATTAAATTGCTGTATCTTACTGATCTCCAGAAGCCCACATCTTTGTCTTGCCATTGTTTGGCCCACTTCAGGCGCTTTGCTTTCATTGCAGCTGTTAACTTGGGCTTCCTGGCGGGGCGACAGGCCTTAAAATCTAATTCTTTCAATTTTCTTCGAACAGTGCGCGCAGAAGCATTTACGCTAGCATCCTGGAGTTGTGATTTTATTACCTTTGTGGTAGCAAATCTGTTTTCTACACAAATTTTCTTCAAACATCTCTCTGACCGTGGAGTGAAAATTGGTTCTCTACCGCATCTTTTCTTTCTTTTCGGGCTTAATTCCTTCCCTGACTCAATTTTCTTGTTTATGCATCGTACACTAGCTTCAGAAACCTCCAATCTTCGTGATATTTCTCGGTTTGTAAATGTTTTCGCAATCACAAGGGCCTTCACTTCAGCTTTTTTACGTGGTGAAAGATCGCCTTTTCTACCCATAATGAAAATAGTCCAATTACTTTTTAAAACACTGCATACAAAATAAACTAATAACTGAGTAGTATAAAACTGTTAAACAAACAATCACAGTCCATAAAGCCACAGAAACACGTCCGTACCTGACTCGATTCCGATCGCGACTGATACAGGTTTGTACTTCTTTACGTTCATGTATCACTTCGTCAACACAGTGTTGCCATATGTTAAAAATAAATACAAATATGTAGTCTACAACAATTCTTTTAAATAAAAATCAATAATATTGTAGTTTAAATATACCATTATTGCATAAAAACTCTTAAGAAACATAAAATTACTAAAAAAAATACAGTGCGTCTAATAATTTGGCCAGGGACTGTATATATATATATATATATATATATATATATATATATATATATATATATATATATATATATATATATAAAACTCAATTATTTTTTAAAATACATTTTGTGGCGAAAAACTATAAAAATGATAAATTTTGACTCGTTTTGACATACATCCATCATAATAGATATAAGAAAACTTTTTTTAAAAACAACATTGACCTAGTTGATGTATAAACACACCAAGATGACATATATAATTTAGGTTTTATCAATATCCACGGATCCATTACGACCTGAAAGTCAAAATCGATAGTTTACGGCCGCCTTTAGCAAGATTTTCATTCAGTGAAACGCTTTTCGCGCCGATGGACTTGACGTTTGTTTTCCTACACGAACTCGCTGCCAAGCAGGGCTATCGTAGATTTACTTAGTTCAAAACGAAATTCGCGCCGTGCAGTAGAATGCGAAAAAAAATTAACGAGAATAAGTTTTCTGGGAACGGGAGAATTCAATATTTTATTTAAAAAAAAGAAAGTTTTTCAACCCAAACTTTTTAATCAGTTAGAAATATAATACTCTTGATTTGTTCGTGTGTAACTAAAGAAAGTTATAATCATGAATTAAATACATATATTATTAATTGTTAAAAACGTGAATGTTGCCAGTAATATATTTTTTTAAATTAAAATTATATTATTCATGTTAGGTACATAAACCTAAAACATACGTCCTGAATTTTTCTGTGTTTTTGCCAATACTGGTAATTCGTGTTTTGATTTGATCTTATTTGACACTTGAAAGGAATATGCGGAGATCTGGAAGTGATTATGGAAATTTGAATTCTAGTGAATTGCCCCTGTACAGCTCTAGTTATTTCGTTAAGGGGATGTACCTAGTCATGGAGTCGAAAAAAAAGCGTTTTATTTAGGTTAGTTCAGGTTAGTTCAGGTTTTTAGCGAAACTATTCATTATATAAATCAGGTTTTTATCTTATATAATAATAATACATAGCTAAGTTGGGAATGTTGAATCTTTGGCACACTACTTAGTATATCACCACTAAACCAAACACTTTATTTTTGCACGACGCGCTAATCATGTTAACTTCATCAGGAGCGATGACTGACTCATTGAATTTTTGATCTGTTTAAACCAATGCCGTTTGATAAATTTTTTGTTTTTTAAATCCTTCGTTCAAAAACAAGATTGATCCTCTAGTAAACTAATTTCTTTGGAAATATGGATTTTAGATGATGATTTAAGTAATTGTGCACACCGCAATGCTCTTTAAAAAAAGGGGTCGCACGGGAACAGATGTAGCGCCACCATTTATTTTAATTATAATTTCACCAATTGTATTTTAAGCTATATATTATTACTATTCAGGTTATATCACCACTACACCAAACACTTTATCTTTGCACTCAACGCGCGTTTCGCTAACCATGATAGCTTCATCAGGAGCGATGATTGACTCAAAGTGCTATTTGAGCTTTCTGAATACTAATTTGTTCTTGTCTATAACGCACATTCTAGCTTCTTTTGTACTTTGTAGCAATCTTCGCTCCGTCCACTTTAGCTGCGTAGTCATGAGCATTTCGGCCACAATAAACACCCATAGCTGCAATTATATTTAACTTTCATAACTGCTACGACTGAATTGCTACGAGTGAATTGTACCACGGTACTGAATAAACTCCCAGTTTCGAATTTAGAAGCTTAGAATAGCACACGTGAATGCCTTGTCCTTTCTAAGAAGAACAATTGAAGAATCTCTTTGTATTATATTATAAAAGAAAAAGTTTAAAATACATTAAAATCGAATTAAGGTCGGTAAGGGCTGACCTGAGAGCAGCTGCTCGCTACGTGCTTCGAAAACTACGCAATTGCACTTCTTTTAAATTGCTATAACTTCGTCAATTTTTAACCGATTCTTATGAAACTTACAGAAAATATTCTCAAGATATCATACTAAAAGAATCCAATCCAAAAATAGAATTTTTTGACCCAGATGACTAGGTATATCCCCTTAATTAACTTTGATATCGAAGTAAAGTAATATTGGTTTTGTTTGCTGTTTAGAATTCAATGTCATTTTATTTTAAGTCAATGTATAAAAAATACTTTCACAACTTAGTGCCATTTCGTACGGACCACTTTGTCACGCTACTACGAGTCGTCGCTGGAAGTCGTCGTCCCATTTAAAACCATTGTCGGCCGCCTGAAAACGTTCACTTAAAAGGTTTGTGTAAATTAAATAAGAACGTTACTTTAGAGGAACATACTATTTATTTTTACACTGGATACTTATTACCATAGTCTCAAAAAGTGCAAAAGATGTTTTGGAAAAAATGGCGCCTTTAAACATATTAATTTGTATTAGAAATTAAAGAATCATTTCTTATGTGACTTTTTAGTTTACATATATTTTTAGTGTTCCGTACAGTTATAGGATCACTTCGGTGTCCGTCCATCTCTCTGTCCCACCCGATTTTCTCCGAAACTACTTGACATAGAAAGTTGAAATTTGGCATAAATACAGAAATTGATGGCCCAATCAGAGCCGTGTAATTTTAAAAGTTAAATTTTGATTTAAGGAGTTAGTTTTGAGGAGTGACGTCCGAAGTGAAAATTTTTTTTTTTTTTACCTTGTCATCAAATGGGTGTTAAATGAAAGCTTGTGAAAATACGAGTTCAAAAATATATATGATGTAATACTTGCGCACAATTTTCTTTGTATTATTTTAAAAAAATGACTAAAAATTTTTGTCCTCCCACCCTATCTCGAAAACAACTAATCGAATAATTTTGAAAAAATTCTGGAATAGTCTCTATAAAGTGTAGATTGAGCAAAAATTATCACGAGTGCATTACGTTTGGTAATTTATCTGATATAAAAAAAACCTATTTGTCCGACAAAATGGTGAAAATTTGTAGAAAGTTGTGAATAAATCGGGACTAAGAGCTACTCCTTTAAGCATTTGGCGACCAACAAATAGGAACCGAGACAAAATTATTTTATTTTATTTGTTTATAATTAAACTAATATTTAGGTAGTAAATACTTATTCTAAACTTTGACTACTAGATTCTAGATTGAGCCAGATC
>CM032456.1:169700912-169808412 GCA_019049505.1 Pachyrhynchus sulphureomaculatus
TTTGCTTGATTTAATCGTTCACCATCCATTAGTACTCCTTTATTTTCCCACTTGAGCGATTTGAATATGACTTCTAGAATCACCGCGAACAACTTTGGGGATATTGAGTCGCCTTGTCTAGTTCCTCTTATAATTTATTTATTAAAATGCTGTACAATTAATTGGTGAAAATTAAAAAAAGGCAGCTATACGCCCTCTTTTTTTTTGTTTGGTATCCGGGGTGGTCACGCAATTTCGCTTGCCCCCTTCCCAATTAAATTTGAATCTTCGTTCAGAACGTTAATGAAAATTGACCGTCTAAAAAGCTCTTAACACTATGGCAATTTATTCGTGCCTAACGTATTTTGTAATATCATCTAATTAAGCCAGAAATATTTAATTAATGACCTAGTCGATGATAATTAGTTCATTTATTGAAATTTCTTACGAAATCTTTTTGCACGAGTTAACGTTTTTTCTTTCAAATTTAGATCTCGTAATATGACTTGCAAATGAAACAATAGAAATCCATAGGTGTGTATTGTGTGCCGATTATGAAATATCAGGAATACTAAATATGCAATTCTTTCTCTTTTATATTTTTACAATTACAATTTGAAAGTTTTTCCTCAAATAATAGGCATTTAACTAACTTTTACCGCAATTCCGCTGTATATAATATGAATGAAATTACATCTTTTGTCCATTAATTCGCACCTTTATATTACTTCATTGTTTTGAAATAAATTCAAGGTAGAGTAATAGACGTAACTATAGAACATCAGCATACAATAGAAACTAAAAACCGCATATTTCACAGACAATTATAGACCCTGGGAACGATTCTATTTGTACAGGTGTAGGAATTAATAACGGCCTGTTAATGATGTTATAATAAGTATTGTCAAAATAAGGCAAAACAAGATTGAAGGTTTACTTCATAACGGTATTTATTAGGAATTGGTGTCATACATTTAATTATAGAACTTATAGGCTTCAGCACATAGTACGCAAGACTGTAGTAGCAATGTATAGAGAGATTATAAATAGACCACCTCTCTAACTCGTGAATTGGTCAGTCGTTAAGGCAGTTAGTCAAAATTTCACCGAATCCACCGTAGCACCACTCATACGACCAGATAATTCTATTCCAACAACACCTGTTGAAACAGCGAACTTATTGGCTGAACTCTTTGCTTCAAATTCTTCTGACACCGTATTTGCAAGAGAGATACGCGACATCAACGCTGCAAAAAGATATAAAGCCCGGCATCGCAGGAATTTGGAAAATAGAGGTTGCATTTGATCGACCTTCGCAACATATTGAGCTTGGCAAACAACAGCGATGCTTATTGTGTAAAAGAAAAGAAGATAAAAAAAACAGAATAGCTTGTTCTGCCTGCTATCGTCCTGTTTGTCAAGATCACAGCCACTACATTTGTAATGATTGCACCGGCGTTTAATTAATTAAAATGAATTAAAAATAACTTGAATGCTTATCTTTTATAATTCATAACATGTTTTCTTAATTTTTAAATAAAAGTTTTGTGAAAATTAGATTTAAACAATAAATATTACAGCATCTTTTCATAATCATACAAAGTTAATTTTTTCACAAAATCCCTTTCTTTATTTCTCAGAATAAATACTTTTTTTCAAAGGACGACTAAACTACTATTTTTTTTCTTAAAGTAATACGTCTTGAGAGTACTCAGTTAAATTTTTAGTTCTTTATATAAAAAAATAAAAAAGTTATGAATTTTTTAGTAAAATTAGTCATTTTTTAACTTTTTTTGGTATTGTATTTTTTTTTCTCAAATTTAATTTTAACTTTAAGGTACATAACGTACATAACATTTTAAAGTAACCTCTAAAGATGATCTAAAAAAACTTGTAAGTTAAAATATTCAATAGTTCATTTGTAATAACAATTTTTGTCGCTGGGGTGCAAAATACCCCAGTGTGTCAAGTACGTGATTTTACTGAAGCATGTCAAGTAAGGGTTAAATACTGACCACACACACACACACACAGCAAAACTTATTTTCGTGAATTTTTATAGTGTCTACCAGTTTCTTTACATTCATGACCAAAATACATTAACTTTTTTTTACTAAAAATTCTTGTTGAAAAAATTTAAATGGGGAATAAAAATGTAATTTTTATTCTTAGTTTCTAGCTGCATTGGTTTTCCCCTGAACTTCTCAGCGCTCAGCGAAGGTTCCATTACCATTAACGCGGTTGTAATGGGGCAGATCGACTTTCATAACAAACCTCTAAATTAAGCGAAATAGATCAGCTCGAATTTCGCGACCCTTAGTATTTCGTATAGCGTAGGCTAGGGGTTCCCTAACTGTGCGTCGTGACACCCTGGGGCGTCGCGGGGCTATCTTAGGGGAGTCGCGAGACGCTACGCACAGCTCACCTGCACGCGACGTAATGAGATAGTGCGCGGCGCGATGCGCGTCTCATCAGCGACTCAGTAAGCCCATAGAGATATTAGAATAAAGGAGAGAAAGTATATACATAGCCTGCTGTAAGCGAAAGCGTATAGTCTTTAAAAAGAAAAGAAAATAATATGAGACAATTCTGTCTCTCTTACTCTGCGCTTGAGCGCTGAATTCCGGCGCCGAGTAAGAGGGACAGAATGACTCTTATATTGTTTCTTTCTCTTTCTATGAGCAGTACGCTTTTCGCAAGAACTTACCTCTTCTATTCTAATATCTCTGTGAGTAAGGCCGCCCCTCCATTTTCCCGGACTTTCGTTCGGTCATCGTTCGATCTTTTATTCCGACGCTATATTTATGCGACGATTACAAGCGTTAATGAATGCAGTGTTTTGATTTAATTTACTCGCGCGTGTTCATTACTTAAAATGAATAACTTTATTCAAATAAATAGAAAACGTGTTGAAGACGCAGGAGAGAGTAGAAAAGAAACTGTAGCAAAACGCCACCTACTGTTCCTATAGTGCAGTCAAGGATGCCCGATATTGTCTTCAGACATCGTAACTTTAATAGGATATTATTACAGCTTTATGGACAACTGTTTGAAATTTTCCCCATATACAGTCTGTCAAGTATTTTTTGATGCGCTAATAATGGCGCAATTATCTTAGTAAGTTGTCCAATCGCCTCCTGCATCAATAATCGCCTGGCATCTTCGAGGTATGCTATCGACAAAATTTTCTGCATACTTTGTAAATTTTTTGAATCTCGCGAGTCAAAGTCCTCAGAGTATTTCCTCTGAGCATTCTCTTTACAAGAGACTAAACGTTTTTAATAGGGTTGACATCCGGCGAATGTGAGGGCCACTCTAGTATCTTATCCCAAGCGAGCCGCTTGGCAACGTGATTGTCGCCCAGCAAAAGTTTCTTCAACGTGCTTCGGAATTTGACATCATGACCACGAAGATGTTGTCGAATGGTCGCATGGGACATATTCCAACCAGATTTTTTGAATTTTGCCGCTCTTTGACGCAGCGTCAACAAAACGTGAAAACAAAGACACGATTCATTTTTCGACTTTCGGAGTGACTTTGCCTACGAAGCCACGTTTTGGCAAGTCGTCGACATTTCTTGTCTCGTTAAAACGATTTACCCACTTCTTCACAAACGATACCGACTTTTTAATTTATTTAACGGCCGCAGAATGTGCCATTTTAGGCATTTTTGGATGAGAACAAGAAAACATCGGAATAGACTGATACTTTTACTAAAATGCGTGATAGGCAAAGGTTTCCTCTACCGATTTTTTGTTGAATCGCATCTACCAAAAATTAATTATGGCGGACACTTTCTTACTTGACCGACTGTAAAAAACAAAATCATACGATAATTTGATGTCGAATTAAAGACTTCCAAAGAAATATATAAATATCATTTATTTTTGGAATATAGAACGTGTGCCCATTATCGAATGCCTCAGAAATTGTTGAAAATTCTGAGATGAAAAGTGATACCTTCAAACACATTAACTGGTAATAATATGACTTCAATTCAACATAAATGGACTGTTATATGTATTTTGATAATATTCTTAAAATGATATTAAGTTTTTTGAAATAATTACAAATCAAATTTTGAAAAATTATCGACACCATAAATTTCTTTTCTTGACTGGTCTGGAAATAAAAATTACTTCGATATCTGCTTACCTCATGCTGAAGTCTCGCATACAAAATGAAAAAAAGAACTTTAATGAACCTAATTTTAATCAGTCACCATGAAGGGATGTAGGAATTTAATGGTATATAATTAAAGTGTTAAAAACAATAGTTAAAATGTGCAATGCCATTACAAAAATTGGCTGTGTAACAATAAGTGTTGCGTCAAGGAGAAGTGCAAGTTCGCGGTTTGTGGAATTTTCTTGATACGCGATTATTTAGTGGATGTTATGTATGTCGAAATAGAGGGTAAGTCTTACTTTAAAAAGAGAAATATATATATATATATATATATATATATATATATATATATATATATATATATATATATATATATATATACAGGTTGTTATGAAATTCACTACATATATTGAAATGGGTGACTTGTAGGGCCATATAGAAGCACATTCAATATATTTTTTTTTCAAATTGGAAAATTAAAAAAGGGGGCAAAACTCCTTTTTATCAAATATTTGTAAAATCACCCCGCCTATGAAAGACTGACCTTGGCTTTCGTAAGGCGTGAAAGTAAATATATCCCTTCCCGTTAATAGTTGTTTTCAAGTAGGGAGAGTAGGGCAAAATTGAGCCTCACTTTAAAAAAACCACAGATAAAAATAAAGTTTCGTCTACTATATTTAACGGTGATGAAAGTGGATTTTCCACCCATCAAAAAAAAAAAAACGCAAAAAGTTTTAAAATTAAATACTCAAAAGAATGTGATAAAATCTTGAAGTGGAGAATGGCACACCTTCTGAGAGTGTTGTCACCATTCCAGGCACTGGCACTATTCACTTAAACTGTAAAATGTTTTTTTTATGAGTCTAGCACACGTGCTACAGGGAAATCCCTAAAGCGCTCCAGGAGCGGCATGTATGCGGATGGATGTAAAACTTGTAAAATGGATGAAACATTTTACAAGCGTCGTACAAACAACTCCTGAAAATAAAGTGTTACTTTTGCTTGATGGACATACAACGTATTCGAAAAACCTGGAAGCGTTGATCATAGCAAAGGCTAATGTTACAATTGTCAGGCCTTACTGCGCACCGGCTTCAACCACTCGACGTTTTTTTTTTTTTAAACCTATGAGCTCTTATTATATTCAAACAACAGAACAATGACTGAGGACAAATCCAGATCGTCAAGTAACACAATATCAAGTTGCAAGTTTATTTGCAGAATCTTACCAAAGACCTGCTATCATTGGCATCATTGTGTACGGATTTCAAGCGGCTGGAGTTTGGCCCATGGACAAAAACGTCTTTCCCGAACCTTTTTTTAAAACAGTTGAAAATATAAATGCTCTCTCTCTCAATCAAACTCAAGTAATAAAAGCTTATTAATCTTGTAAGACGCTTCTATTATTTTGAAAAGCCACATTTAAATAGTGAACCGTCTATTTCGGGATTTAACGCTGAAGTGTTAAAAAAAAACTCTAAAATCTTTATGTCCAATACTACAAAAAATACTGTACAAAAAACTGTGGAAATTACATCAAGTCCTTTCAAAAACATGTTGAAAACAATCAATAAAATAAACAAGAAGACGTATCGTACAATATACACGATCCTTCCCGACATCGGCGATTTTAAAGTAACGTGGACGCCTGACAAAAAAATTCTTTCTAGTTTAAAATAATTAAAAAGGAACACTCCATCTTAATGTTTATTTTATTATATTTTTTACAAGGAAGCAAATAATTCTAGATATTATGATATTGCATAATAATTTATTGTAAAATGATAAGTAATTATTTTAAAATACAATAATTTTTATATTAAATTGGTTTAGGGTCGATTTTTTCCTTTATTATTCAGATCTGCTATTTAAGGTGAATTTTCTACAATCAGTCTTGCTACAAGAATCCACCACTTCCAATATATGTAGTGAATTCCATAACACCCAGTGTATGTACATATATATATATATATATATATATATATATATATATATATATATATATATATATATATATATATAGATATATATATATATATATATATACTGTTTACCGTAGTAAACTTAAATAAAATATGGTAACATTTATTTTTCATAAGAGATGTAATATTTTTGTAAAAATTGATGCACAGTGCAATTTAGACATATATATTCTATTACACATGGATTCTGATTTTAAATATTTGTGGAAAAAATCTAACAGTACATTCGAATAAGAAATTGGAGGTAAAAAAGTTTCCGGCAAAAGACGGTTAGAAACCTTTAAGTCATCAGAAGTCTTTATATTTGGAGCTTCGTGTTTACTAACTGTGAAAAATAAACAAAAGACAGCACAAAGCTTCAGAGTTTTTAGAACTTGCTAGTTTTCATTTAAATATATTCAAAGTAATTTGGTGCTTGCAAGTTGTAAAATTGATGAACGAACATCTAGAAAAATTTTTGCTGCCTGTTTACGATCTCAAAACGTAACATTATTGCCATATTTCTTAATAAATTGAGTAAAACATTAGACTTATCGGTTGCATCAAGAAAAGGGCACAGTGTTGACTTTTTAGGTTCAACTAATACCATGTTAAAATCAAACTCTTACTAGCACTTTGGCGTTCCTGATTAATTCATTTAATTGCACTCTCACTTTTTAAACTCTGAATGTCACTGCCTGGTAAATCTAAACTTTTTTTCATCAGTAGTTCATTTAACCCGATAAAAAATAATGTTAACATTTAAAACATACTTAAAAAAATACAATGAAAATGTATTTTATATATATATATATATATATATATATATATATATATATATATATATATATATATATATATATGTTATATATATATAATCGCCATTCTTCTGTATTATTCACTTAAATATATACTTATATATTTTTTTAAATATACATAGTTTTTGCAGCACCCAGGTGTATGTAACCCCTTATTTCGCATTATTCAAAAAATATTTAAAATACCTACAGCGAATTGTGCCCTTTAGTGAGTTAAGGCCATTTTTTTAAGATTATTGGCTTCACATTTGATATAATATTTTTATTTCAGTAGTTATTCCGCATTCTTTAAAAAATATTAAAAATACCCACAGCGCATTGTGCCCTTTAGTGGGGTAAGGTCATTTTTTTAAGATTTATTTTATTTTTTTTATCTTCATTATTATTTTCAGACAATTATTATTAATTTCTATTATTTAAAGAATAAGAACATCGTTAGTGGTACAACTGTTTATTTTCTCTTAAACTGCTAAGCTTGCTTATATAAACCGAAAGTGAAAAATTACTAAAAGTTATTAATGATCCTACATGCATTTAATGTTTAAGACAGAAACATTAAACAAATCATTATAACTACTAAAACATAATTTATTATTCTCATTAACACGAAATGGTTGCCAAACATCAGGATGCAAGCTATGATTTTCCCACAAAGAACCTGGTAACTTCCTGATTAATAAATTCTTACTTTGAATTTTACTTACATGCTTACAGCTTATCACTAGACTGTTTTGCGTTATATGTATAATTAGCATCTTTACAAATACAGTCCAGAGTTTTTCGAGGCGTTTCATTCCATCCAAAAACAATCTTTTATTTTTCTAAATGAAATGGAACGAATTACTTTGTTATTTGTCACTTATTTTTTTATTTATCTGCTACTGCTGTTTCGTAGGTTTTCTACATTGTCAAGCGTAATACTACAAACTAGGGTTTATAACAAATTTCCAGGTACAATTTAGAATTACTCATCATTAAGTTACCATGAATTTAAATTAAAATTATTTTATTACAAAGGGTTAAATGACATTATTGTTTCAAATTTGAAGAAATACTTTTCAATATTTTCTTAAAACTTTTTACAAAAATTCCTTCTTCAAAGATATATCTAAAAAACTTCTAAAATACGCCAAACAGGGTTGAATTCTGAACATCTGTTTCATTATTTAATAGGATTGTATCTTTATTTTTATTGTGCTTGTATATCTCTATAGCTTCTAAAATATTTAATTTTCTTCCTTTTTGTGCTTTATGTAATATTTGTAGATTATTAGATGTCTGTAAATATATTATTTGTTTGATGGAAATGGTTAGCAAAGTTGGAGTTTTTTTTGTTTAATCTAAAAGATGTTTGGTGTTCTTTAAATCTAGTATCGAAATTTTGGTCTCTGTTTGGCCTATATAACAGCTATTACATTCATTACACGACAGTTTATAAAGTCCAGAGTCTTTGTATTTATGAGTTTTGTCTTTTACAAAAAGAGGGAGAAAAGTTTTTGGGGTGATTTAAAAGCGATATTTATGTTGTCTTTTGCGAGTATATATGCAATTTTATTAGAAATTGGTCCGAAATATGTCAGTGAGGAAAAAGTTTTTCATCGTTTTTAACGTGTAGGTAAATATGTCTTAAATTTAGTTGTTTTTGTTTATTTTTAATTAGATTATCGATGGTTTTTTTTTTTTTCTGAAATCCGTTATTGTGGGCAATAAAATAATAACATCTAATAATCTACAAATATTACATAAATAATCTACAAATATTACATAAAGCACAAAAAGGAAGAAAATTAAATATTTTAGAAGCTATAGAGATCTATAAGCACAATAAAAATAAAGATACAATCCTATTAAATAATCAAACATATCTTCAGAATTCAACCCTGTTTGGCGTATTTTAGAAGTTTCTCAGATATATCTTTGAAGAAGGAATTTTTGTAAAAAGTTTTAAGAAAATATTGAAAAGAATTTCTTCAAATTTGAAACAATAATGTCATTTAACCCTTTGTAATAAAATAATTTTAATTTAAGTTCATGGTAATTTAATGGTGGGTAATTCTAAATTGTACTTGGAAATTTGTTATAAATTTTAAATAAACCACCTTAGTTTGTAGTATTACTCTTGACAATGTAGAAAACCTACGAAACTGCAGTAGCAGATAAATAAAAAAAAAGTGACAAATAACAAAGTAATTATTTTCATTTAAAATGTACCGTCACAAAGTAACGGACACCTCAATTAAACAATCTTTTATTTATACGTCAAAAAATGACGATATAGCGGAATTCATCATATGATGAAAATTTTTGGCTCTTGAAGTTTTTCGTGAGATGTTTAAACGAAAAAAAGCCAAATCAAGGCTACAGAGTGAATGTTGTAACCTGGTGAATCTACAGTTTTCGATAATGGCTTCGGCTGTGAGAGACTTATGGACCCTGAAATTGTTATGTTACAGCAAGATTTGATCCTCCAATGAATTCGGGTGTTCTTCAGGTTTTGGATTATTGTCACTCAATTTTCACAAAAAAAAAATCGCAAAACTGCAAAACGCAACAAATAATTTTTTAAGGATCAGCAATTTTTGTTAGCCAATAATTTCCTTATATGATGCCCTTTTCATGGCAAGATAAATAATTTAAAAAACATTCACTCATAAAAATTAAATTACATTAGAGCACACATTTATATTTTTTGAAAACATCCTCAAACCTTAATTATTAAAGGTATAAATACGAGTCTAGACAGTACTATTAGGTTCGAGGTAAAACAAAAAATTTAATAGATGTTTATGGTCAAAGAATTGTTACTTCACATAAGGTTTTCGAGAATACCTAATTTAAAAACCATAAAATCTGTTTTTATTATGTTTTCTTGCAAAAATCAGATTACAGTATTACTGTTCACACTGCAACTTTGTTTAACAACGGAAGGG
Organism: Pachyrhynchus sulphureomaculatus; assembly: GCA_019049505.1. Classification (NCBI taxonomy): domain Eukaryota; kingdom Metazoa; phylum Arthropoda; class Insecta; order Coleoptera; family Curculionidae; genus Pachyrhynchus; species Pachyrhynchus sulphureomaculatus. The sequence continues at coordinate 169,710,726 of CM032456.1, forward strand.
AATCCCTTCAAAGAACCACTGTAAGTATCGACGTAAATATACTAACGTCCAAAAGTTTAAAAGCAGTGAGGAATTTTTAATTAAAACATGAACAAAGTTTTTATTATCTTAAAATAAATGTTTACTGTTACAACATGGTGTTGTCTAGAAAATCAGTCATAAATATACCCATCAAAAAGTATTTTCATCAACTTTAACTTCCTTGAAAACTATCACCTTTATTTTTAATGACTGCCTGATATATGGTCAGCATCCTAGTTATTAAAATATTGGATTCAACCTTTTCAATTCATTTTCTTTAAATATTCCCAACCAAATTTAACGGACAAGCTTCCGATCCATTCCATACTAGTTTGATGAGAAAGATGACATATATATATATATATATATATATATATATATATATATATATATATATATATATATGTATATATATATATATATATATATATATATATATATATATATATATATATACATATATATACAATGTAAAAAAAGTCATAGTAACAGAGGTTTTTGTTGTGGAATGTACGATTTTTTTACTTTACACACCCAAAAAGTAGAAACAATATCTTCAGACATAACCATATATTTTAATATTAAGTATTAAAAAAATTATAATTAAAACTGACCATATTTTAAGTTGTTTATTTACACTGTGCAGTTCTTTATGTCAACTTTACCTCATGAGAAAATACGATCTAGAAAAATGTATCCTAAAGACTTAAGCTAACCCGAACTAATCAAACCTATTTATTTGTTACGTTAGCGCAAGTATTATCAAAAAATTATAACAGTACCAACAGTTTGATAATAACCATTATATTCTTAGAGCTACATTGGTTTGAAAACTAAACTCTGCTTTGGTTTATCTTTTATAACTTGAATTTAATCAATAATTCAAGAAAACAAGGCTTCAGAACCATAATCCCAAAGTACGACGTAATTTACGCCATACGAAATGACCACTCAAACGGGCTTCTGAAAATTAAATTGCTTACAAATCTACAAAATTAATTGAGTATGAAAAATAACACACAGATTGTGCGTCATTTATTTATACTATTTCCAGATCCTTGCGTAATAACCGTAAATCTGAAGTTTCTGAATGTATTTTTGGCACATCAACTAGAGCCAAGTTCACAGGTTTTTGTTTTTTAAATTTATTTTTGGAAGTAAGAAAATTTGGTTTGAAAATTTCAGTTTAAGGCTCGTAATTAGTACAAGGTATGAATATTTAAGAGAATTTTACCTAATTATACTGTTGGCTATTAGGTGTGGAGTGGGTGTAAACCCCGTATCCTAGACAAAAGAATTATAAAACGTTGTAACTCGATGTAAATTTTTGAAAACCAAATAATTGAAGGTAAAGGCACAGTAAACCAATATAGTAGCGAACGTGAGTCCTAAGTTGGTGACGAGATTTTGAAAGCGCATGCGTCGACGGGCCCCTCTTTCAAAATGGCCGCTCAATGTTTCTATCTGATCTTGGAATGAGTCTTTTAAAATGTATTGTCGATCGTTGCTTGATATGACTGCAGTTTATATGAATTTAAAGACAGAAGGAAAAAAGAGTTTGTGTAAAAAGAGAATTAAAAACGTTTGTAAGTAAAGAGAATCGAAAATGGTGACAAATAATTTATATAATCATGGAGAAAGGAGGTTATTGGTGTGCCGTTGACAGGTAAAAATAATTCAAAAAGTACGCCGGGGCCTATGGTCCTGGAATTTAATTTTTCGTTCAAAATTATCTACAGGTCTTAATTTCCAACCGATTTGGCCAATGTTTTGGCTATTATTCTACCTTTTTTTGCATAATTTTGAGTATATTTTTCGAAATTTGCAATATTTGAATGAACAAACCAAAGCAATTTATGTTTCTCCATCGACATAATCTGAAATTTGTTGTTTCAAGACCTAAAGGTCGCAAGGTGAATGTCTGGCTAAAATGATGATAAATGTAGTCAAAATATGTCCAAATAATGGTCGAAAAATGGCTATGTTGATACACCTAGCAACTTTTAGGTCTTCACAGAACAAATTTCAGATAATATAGATCGAGAAACATAAATTGCTTTGGTTTGTTCATTCAAATATTGCAAACTTCGAACAAAATACTAAAAATGATCCAAAAATGGTAGAAAAATAACCAAAAATTGACCATAATTCAAAAATCGGCTTTAAGAGGTTTTTTGGACATTTAGTTACAAGTATTTTAAGAAAAAAATTATCCAAATCGGTTGGAAATTAAGACCTGTAGATAATTTTGAACGCAAAATTAAATTCCTGGACCACAGTGCGGGGGTGAGTTTCTTTTTCTTTCCCAAAGATGTTGAAAAGTAAGTGATTTAATTAAAGAATATCAATTGCGTAAGAAATCGTACGCGGATAAATTAAATGATTCTAAGAAGCTATTTTCCTTATGACATTTTTTTGGTTATAAAGCAAAGATTTGGCTTGCAGCAACCAAACGCATCATCAATTGTCCAATTGAAAATTTGTGCAAAAATTATAAAATATGTGCCTCACATTTTTTCTGAAAATGTCTTCCTGTCAAGTTTTTCACTTGTAGTCATCTCTTTTCTAACAAAGCGCTTCATTCTTTTTGTTTTTTTTTTTATATATTACGTGACATTTTATTAAATCAAAAATTTTCAAACATTTGCATAATATCCATGATTTTGAATGATAAAACTTTGCACAGTAACATTATGCTGCTGGTCCCCTTTTTAACATGGCGGATTGCCACGTGACCTCTTCAAAATTGAAGTTGATTTTCCTATACGGTTACCCCTGAGTTTCGCTACTGTATTGGGTTTACTGTGGTAAAAGCTTTGTTGGGTGGGAATCAACAACTGGGGCAATCATACGGCAGAAGGAATATTTCAATAGTATAATGATTTCATTAGAAACTGTACTAATAAAATAGATGATGGAGCCGCGATTTCAAAAGTATGTAGAATTCACCACGACATCTGTCATTTAAATTAGTCTTCTATGTCGTTTATTCATCTATGCAAGAACTAAATATATCAGATATAATATGTAGGATCAAGTAGTGATAGTATTAGATATTTAACTATCAAATAATATGTTTAAAACAATACATGTGGATATTATGTTTACGTTAGACAACAAATCTTGAAACTGAAATTAACGGCCGGGAATAAACCGTTTTATTTTTAAAATTGCTTTGTGTTGCAATATTTATCGAATTTAGGACACTATAAACGTTGTCCAGCTGGTAGAGCTTTCATTGAAAATAATAAACTGTAGTATATTTTTATTTTTAAGTTGTATAGTCCAGTCCGTTTCGTCCTATTATTGTAAAAGAAAATACACCAGTGAAAATTGGACTCGCATGCTGACTGACAGCATCTACACCTACTTTGTTCTAGACTATGATATAATATACTAAACAATTAATAATCCCTGACCATAAAACTAAAGAGAAAAAACTACTCCTTACTAAAACTTAAATTAGTAAAAACAAATAAACAATATGTAATATAAACATATATATATATATAAAGAGAAGCTATATATATAATATTATATATATATATATATATATATATATATATATATATACGCTAGTAAAAGCTAATATACGCAGTAAAAGCTCTCTACGAAAACAACACAGTGAACAGAAACATAAGAAAACAATGGGTACATAAAATAGGGGAAGAGACTCCAAACATCAAAAGGCCTATTACAAGGATGCTCTACATCCCCATCACACTCATTCGAAATATACCTCGAACAAAGATTAAAAAAATGGAAGCAAAAATGTAGTGGAATGGGGAGTCCCAATACGAGAAGATTATTTATATAAACTCTAAGTTTCGCAGACGACCAAGTAATCATAGCGAAAGATGAGGAAGACCTCAGTTATATGGTAAGAAAACTGAAAGCAGAATACACTAAAGCAGGATTAGCAATAAACTTTGATAAAACGGAATATCTAACAACAAAGGAGGGAAATGTGGAGAATCTAGAAGTCGATAACGAAACAACAATCAAAGGAACCGATAGATTTAAATATTTAGGAACCATCATTTCAAAAAACGCAACATCAGAAGAAGAGATCAAAGCTAGATTAGGACAAACGCGGACATGCCTAAGATAATTAAATTCGGTCCTGTGGGACAAACACATTACAAAGAGAAACAAAACACGCATATACAAATCAATAATACAAAGCATAATGACATACGGGTCAGAAGATGCTGTAGAGTAACACGTACGGAGAGAATACCAAATGAAGAAATAAGAAGCAGAATGAACATCAAAGAGAACGCAATAAACACCATTGAAGAAAAAAACGATTAAAATGGTATGGACACATAAGACGGAGCGAAGATAATAAATAGGTGGATAAAGAAAATAACAGAGTGGAGCCCTATAGGGAGAAGAAAAAGAGGAAGACCCTGACGATCGTGGAGAGACGATGTGGACGAGGCTATGGAGGACAGGGGTCTAACAGATGGAAACCGGGAAGATAGAAACGGATGGAATCAAAGGCTGAGAGAAGGAAGACCGCGTCAGCTGTAGAAAATCCTTGATATATATATATATATATATATATATATATATATATATATATATATATATATATATATATATATATATATACTAGAGACTCGTAAAAGAAGAAGAATGAGGTGGATAAATGAAAGAGAGAGAGAGAGAGAGAGAGAGAGAAAGAGAATGTAGATTAGATAACATGATAAGGCCACTGGCAAACATTAGATTGTACCTAACCAATTCAAGCAGAGGTTTTTGGTATAAAATTTTTCTCTGCAGAAAACAAAGTTCAACTATGAACAAATAAAGAACTAAATCAACAGAAAACTTTCAAATCAAAAGAAAATTATTTATTTAAAAAACCTATATGGCAATGATGCTTCTGAATCTACAAACAGTATAAAGATTTACCATTTAGGGCAGACAATCGGCGAACCGTAAGGCTTTTGTACAAATGAATGCATCTTTAATTATGTCGTATCTGTAAGACTTAAAAAAAACTTGTAACTCTATGTACTCTGTAATAACTTGTGCAATAATAAAGAGATTGGAAAAGTTAAGTTTAAGTTAAAGTTATTCCACTTACAGATGCTATTCTCCTACTCGATTCTCTAGATGCTGATCGTTTGTTATTTGTCTCAGCTGTGGATTGACTGAGACGTGTTAGTCTCAGTCAAGGGATTCACTGAGACGTGTTAGTCAATATCTTGTTTTGGGATGGGTACGTTCGACTTTATTGACAAAATGGAGGATCTAATTTATTTGAAAAAGTAGTTAGAATATATCATTATTATTATGCCTGAAATACTTTTACATATAGTTTTATAAAGTTTTGTTATTATTTTCGGTGTATGAATTTTTAATTTCCAAAGCTCAGGAACTGTTTTTTAGGTTTTAACCCTTAGTCACAAATTAATAGTTTTTAGGACAAAAACACATTCTGCTAACTAACTACGTCAGTTATTCGTAAAAAGGAGTTTTAATTCAGAATTAACAAAATATTTATTTTGTAGTAATCAATAGTGGTTGTAAAATGATGCTTGTTAATGTTAAAATCGTTAGTTAAATGAACTCGAAACTACTGTGATTTATCGTCTTTTGCCTAGCTTGCCTGTTATATGTAGATAACTATCTAGAATCAATAACTTTTTGTTGTTTCTATAATTACGGTTCTTTATAATCACAGAGTTAAATCGATGCGAATTGTTAGTTTTCGTGACCATTGCTTTCACATAAAATCATTTGTTAATAAAATAACTTTGTTTAATTGATTTAAAAAAAAAAACAAGTTAAAATTAACTATAATTTCCATGTTTTATCAAAAAGTTGTCTATGAAACGTGTATCTAACGATCAATCTAATGACAGAGGTTACGATAGCGATAGAGTATAAGACGTTTGCAAAATCTAAGAACTGCAACTTAAGAGTAACAGTGATTATTATGTATACTTTCTTGAGTATCAAGGAATTTTTCATTAGTAGACCTATAGTTTACTTATACTAAAATATATTTCTTAGTAAGTTATCGCCCAGGAAGTACCAAATCCTGTATGTACAACCTACGAAGACGAATAAACTAATATAGAATTGAAATTCAAATGGCCGCTACTCAAGGTAAAATAAAAATTTTCTAGAAGGGGTAACAACTTCAAATGCGCCCATTTTATTATCACATTTTGTGGTGAATTCTATATACTATTTGGATACGGGATCCCACTTAGTGTCCGGCTCTGTTGTTGCAAACAGTTTACCTCCTACTTCTGCTGGTATAAAATGTACACTGAGTTACAAAGTCTGATATGAATAATTCACATTTCTCCGAAACTATTTGACATAGACAGTTGAAATTTGGCACAAATATGGGAATTAATGGCCCAATCAGTACCGTGTAGTTCTGGAAGTTAAATTTTGACTTAATGGATTAGTTTTACGGCGTGAAAATAAAAATTACCAGATCATCGAGTGGGGTGTTAAGCTTGTGAAAACACAAGTTCAAAAATATATATGATGTAAGACTTGGGCATATTTTTCTTTGTATTATTTTTAAAAGGATGGCCAAAGACCCCTGTCCACTGGCCCTATCTCGGAAAGTACTGATCAAAAAATTTTGATAAAATACATTCTCCATAAAGTGTAGATTGAGCGAAAATTATCACGAGTGCATTTCTTTTGATAAATTATTTGAAAAAAAATAGTTGCTCGCCAAAATGGTGAAGGTTTATTTCGTCGAAAGTTGGGAATTGAACCGAGAGTGATGGCTACTGCTTTAAACATTAAGTTCCGAGGGAAAATAATTTTATGTTATATATGACATACATAACAAATATTTAAGTAGTAAATATTTGTTTTAAACTTTTACCACTATATTCTAGATCGAGTTAGATTGATTTATTGGCTATTAGGTAGCTATATATGTATATATATATATATATAATATATATATATATATATATATATATATATATATATATATATATATATATATATGTCTATAATATATATAAAATGCAACGTCTCTGTCTGTCTGTCTGTTAGTGCGCCTATCACTGAAAAACCACTTATCCGATTTACGTACTTTTTTTTTAAAACCATACATATGTTCTCTGGCCAGGTTATAGGCTATATTTTATTACGATAGGTAGCATAAGGAATGAGCAGTGACGTAAAATAGTGAATGATGTCGGAAATAAGTTTGCCGCTAGCGCGTGCCTTTGCAATACACAGCCTAAACCATTAAATATGGAACAATATTATGTAGCAAAGAATATCCGTAATGTATAATCTATAATATATATAAAATGCAATGTCTCTCTGTCTGTATGTCTGTCCATTAGTGCGTTTATCACGCGGGAACCACTTATCCGATTTACCTGTCTTTTTTTTAAACTCATGCATATATTCTTTGGCCAGGTTATATAATAATAATAATAATCTATATCTATAATATATATAAAATGCAATGTTTGTCTGTCTGTCTGTCCGTTAATGCGCTTATCCCTCGAGAACCACTTATCCGATTTACGTGATTTTTTAATTCATACAGATGTTCTCTGACCAGGTTATAGGTATATATTTTTATTACATCTATAATATATATAAAATGCACCGTATTCTGTCTGTCTGTCTGTCCGTTAGTGCGCTTATCACTGGAGAACCACTTATCCGATTTTTCGTACTTTTTTTAAAAAAAAAACATACATATGTTCTCCGGCCAGGTTATAGGCTATATTTTATTACGATAGGTAGCATAAGGAATGAGCAGTGACAATAATAGTAAATGAAGTCGGACAAACTTTGCCGCTAGCGCGTTCTCTTGCTATACACAGTCCAAACCATTAATATGGAACAATATTATGTAGCAGAGAATATCTATAATATATATAAAATGCAATGTCTCTCTGTCCGTCTGTCTGTCTGTCCGTTAGTGTGCTTATCACTGGAGAACTACTTATCCAATTTACGTGCTTTTTTTTAATCATACGTATGTTCTCTGGCCAGGTTATAGGATATATTTTATTAGGTGACATAAGGAATAAGCAGTGACGATAATAGTGAATTAAGTCGGAGAAAAGTTTGCCGCTAGCGCGTTCTCTTGCAATACACACCCTAAAGCATTAAATATGGAACAATATCATGTAGCAAAGAATACAATATATATAAAATGCAACGTTTCTTTGTCTGTCTGTCTGTCCGTTAGTGCGCTTATCACTCGAGAAGCACTTATCCGATTTACGTGTTTTTATAAATTTATACATATGTTCTATATAATTCGATATAAGCGTAGATAATGGGAGATAAGGTGAGATAATGGGAGATAAGGAGTAATAATGGGAGAAATAATGGGAGATAAGGAGAAATAATGGGAGATAAGGAGAAATAATGGGAGATAACTCGAGATAAGCCTAGATAATGGGAAATAGGTGAGATAATGGGAGATAAGGAGAAATAATGGGAGATAAGGAGAAATAATGGGAGATGAGCAGAGATAAGCCTAGATAATGGAAATTATGTAGAGATAATGGGAAATAAGGAAAAATATTGGGAGATAAGGAGAAATAATGGGAGATATTTTATTACGTTGGGTAACATAAGGAATAAGCAGTGACGATAGTAGTGAATCAAGTCCACGCGAGCGGAGCCGCAGGCCCGGCTAGTATATATATATATATATATATATATATATATATATATATATATATATATATATATATATATATATATATTTATATATATATATTATATATATATATATATATATATATATATATATATATATATATATATATATATATATATATATATATATATATATATATATATATATATATATATATATATATATATGGGTGTACAAGTATGAAATGAGGATTTTTTTTTCTAAAAAACATGTTAAATTCGGAAGAATGATAAAAAGTGCTTTATTCAAAGTATGCTCCATCGCTTGTTATAGATTTTTCCCATCTTTCGGGCAATTTGTGAATACCACGCCAGTAAAAATCTTCCCCTTTTGCTGCGAACCATTCATCGAGCCATTTTTTCACATCTTCGTACGAACCAAAGCGCTGCTCAGCAAGTGCGTGACCCATCGATGCAAGCAAGTGGTAGTCGGAAGGAGCCAAGTCTGGTGAGTAAGCCGCATGGGGTAGAACTTCCCAGCTGAGTGCTTCCAACGTGTCGCGAACTGGTTTTGCCGTATGTGATGGAGCATTGTCATGAAGAAAAACGACTTTGTGTTGTCTCTTTCGGTATTCTGGCCTTTTTTCAAGCAGCGATGGTGCGCCTGGGTCTACCCATGATTTTTTGCGCTTAGGATTCTCAAAATAAATCGACTTTTCATCCCCTGTAACTATACGATGCAAAAACGACTTCCTTTTGTACCGAGCGAGCAAAATGTCACACGTGTTTTTGCGCTTTTCCATTTGCCTGTCGTTCAACTCATATGGTACCCATCTACAGGTCTTCTGAATCTTTCCCATCTCTCGTAGCCGATTGGAAACAGCTTGTTGACTAACGCCCAATTACTCGGCGAGTTGTTTTTGTGTTTACGAATCATCTTCGTCCAACAATGCTAGTAATTCCACATCTTCTTATTTTTTTTGGCTTTTTGGTTTTCCACGTTCCTTGTCTGCAACATCGAAGTCACCACTTTTGAAACGCCAAAACCATCGTTCACACGTATCTTGCGATGGAGCATGTTCACCATAAGCTTCTCGAAGTAATCGGTATGATTCAACAGCAGTTTTCTTCAAATGAAAACAAAAAATTAATGCTGTCCGCGAACGATCTTTTGTTCTGTATAAATTTCGACATATTGAACACAACAACACAACACTCTGCACACACTTTTCCAGTTTATCACTCGTGCGCATTTGACACTTGTTGATGACATAACAAAATGGCGCAGTGTCAAATCTTTATAGCACAAACTGCATTGGTGCACCATCTATTGTCTGAAATCCGCATTTTATACTTGTACACCTGATTATATATATATATATATATATATATATATATATATATATATATATATATATATATATATATACATACATATATATATATATATATATATATATATATATATATATATATATATATATATTAGTAAAAGAATGAATGAGGTGGATGAATGAAAGAGAGAAACGATCAATCTAATGACAGAGGTTACGATAGCGATAGAGTGTAAGACGTTTGCAAAATCTAAGAACTGCAACTTAAGAGTAACAGTGATTATTATGTATACCGTCTTGAGTACCAAGGAGTTTTTCGTTAGTAGACCTATAGTTTGCTTATACTAAAATATATTTATTAGCAAGTTATCGTCCAGGAAGTACCAAATCTTGTATGTACAACCTACGAAGACTAATAAACTAATATAGAATTGAAATTCAAATGCCCGCTACTCAAGGTGAAATAAAAATTTCTAGAAGGGGTAACAACTTCAAATGCGCCCATTTTATATCACATTTTATTATTCACATTTTGTGGTGATCCCAGTTAGTGTCCGGTTCTGTTGTCGCGAACAATTTACCTCCTACTTCTGCTATTATAAAATGTACGCGGAGTTACAAAGTCTGATATGGATAATTCACATTTCCCGAAACTATTTGACATAGACAGTTGAAACTTGGCACAAATATAGGAATTAATGGCCCAATCAGTACCGTGTAGTTTTGGAAGTTAAATTTTGACTTAAGGGGTTAGTTTTACGGGGTGAAATCGAAAGTGAAAGAAAAATTACCAGATCATCGAGGGGGGTGTTAAGCTTGTAAACACAAGTTTAAAAATATATATGATGTAATACTTGGGCATACTTTTCTTTGTATTATTTTTAAAAGCATGGCCAAAGACCCTTGTCCACTGACCCTATCTCCAAAAGTACTGATCAAAAAATTTTGATAAAATACATTCTCCATAAAGTGTAGATTGAGCGAAAATTATCACGAGTGCATTTCTTTTGAAAATTTATTTGAAAAAAAAATAGTTGCTCGCCCAAATGGTAAAGGTTTATTTCGTCGAAAGTTGGGAATTGAACTGAGAGTGATAGCTACTGCTTTAAACATTAAGTACCGAGGGAAAATAATTTTATTTTATATATAACATACATAACAAATATTTAAGTAGTAAATATTTGTTTTAAACTTTTACCACTAAATTCTAGATTGATTTAGATTGATTTATTGGCTATTAGGTAGCTATATATGTATGTGTATATATATATATATATATATATATATATATATATATATATATATATATATATATATATATTTGTTTTCAATTCTTGGGCTTTGGGTTCGTTTTATGAATATTTGGTATTTAAATGAAACTTAAATTGACGTTTCGCCCTTTGGTTTAGAGCATTTTCATTTTTTTCTTTATTTCTACAAATTATACAAAATATAAAAGTATAAAAATAATTTACATTTAGGAATACTAGTACAATACAACTTATTTAACACACACAACCATAAATCATTTACATAAATTCTTAGTTCTATCTTTAAAAATTAAAATCGCATGGGACCTACCTTGAATCTCACATATTTTATTTACTACTGACAAGTCGTAGTGGCATTCTTATCGAATGTAGGTTTTATTTTGTATTATTGATCCGTAATTTTTTTTTTGTTTTTTGAATATTAAGCAGGTAGTCTTTTTGTTAATATATTAAGGATGAGTATACACTTTAAAATATTACCTTATTAAATTTGTATAAATATGGCTAATTCCTTTTATATCACTTTTATCATTGACTGTAAATTTCTCATTTTTTTTAATTTCGATCATTTCTTTTATTGCAAGTTTTCCAATATTAATGTCCCTGTTTAAAATCTTTGTTTCATTAAAGTTGAAGTCATGTCCAAGTTCCGTTGTATGTTTATGAAGTGCCGTTGTTGCATTTTTTTGTATACTTGTGTCCGTTGAGTCTGTTTTTTAATAATTGGGTCGTCATACCAATATAATGCATTGGGCAATCTACATTCGATAAGAATGCCACTACGACTTGTCAGTAGTAAATAAAATATGTGAGATTCAAGGTAGGTCCCATGCGATTTTAATTTTTAAAGATAGAACTAAGAATTTATGTAAATGGTTTATGGTTGTGTGTGTTAAATAAGTTGTATTGTACTAGTATACCTAAATGTAAATTATTTTTATACTTTTATATTTTGTATAATTTGTAGAAATAAAGAAAAAAATGAAAATGCTCTAAACCAAAGGGCGAAACGTCAATTTAAGTTTCATTTAAATACCAAATATTCATAAAACGAACCCAAAGCCCAAGAATTGAAAACAAATATAAATTGATGGTTCAAGAAAATTTTTAAGTATATATATATATATATATATATATATATATATATATATATATATATATATATATATATATACCTGGTGTACAAGTATGAAATGCGGATTTTTTTTCTAAAAAACATGTTAAATTCGGAAGAATGATAAAAATTGCTTTATTCAAAGTATGCTCCATCGCTTGTTATACATTTTTCCCATCTTTCGGGCAATTTGTGAATACCACACCAGTAAAGATCTTCCCCTTTTGCTGCGAACCATTTATCGAGCCATTTTTTCACATCTTCGTACGAACCAAAGCGCTGCTCAGGAAGTGTGTGACCCATCGATGCAAGCAAGTGGTAATCGGAAGGAGCCAAGTCTGGTGAGTAAGCCGCATGGGGTAGCTTCCCAGCTGAGTGCTTCCAACGTGTCGCGAACTGGTTTTGCCGTATGTGATGGAGCATTATCATGAAGAAAAACGACTTTGTGTTGCCTCTTTCGGTATTCTGGCCTTTTTTCAAGCAGCGAACGGTTCAAATCGGTCAATTGTTGTTAGTAACGTTTACCGTTTTAGTAACATTAACCGTTTCCCCAGGTTTTAACAGCTCATAATAGATCACGCCCCTCTGGTACCACCAAACACAGAGCATCGTCTTTCTGCCAAAATGATTCGGTCTTGCGGTCGATGTGGATGGTGCGCCTGGGTCTACCCATGATTTTTTGCGCTTAGGATTCTCAAAATAAATCGACTTTTCATCCCTTGTAACTAGACGATGCAAAAAACGACTTTCCTTTCCAATTTATCACTCGTGCGCATCTGACACTTGTTGATGACACAACAAAAAGGCGCAGTGTCAAATCTTTATAGCACAAACTGCATTGGTGCACCATCTGTTGTCTGAAATCTGCTTTCATACTTGTACACCTGATAAATATATATATATATATATATATATATATATATATATATATATATATATATATATATATATATATATATTACATTCTCCTTTTTTTTTCCTCTCAATCTCCACATATATATAGTATAAGTGTTTGTAAAACGTCATTTTACAACACTGTAAACAAAAGAGCGTGGAGAAGATCTTTATAACAATAAGAATTTGGCAGGAGTAACCAAACAGGCAATAAAATTTAGCGGGATTAATTGTCTGTTTTAATTTGTATTGTTAGCCCCAAAAATTCTCGTTGCTGTAGAAATCTTCCCCGCGCTCTATTGTTTACAGTGTTGGAGAATGACGTTTTTTCCTTAATGACAAACGCTCATAAAGTATCATGTTGTATATATATATATATATATATATATATATATATATATATATATATATATATATATATATATATATATATATATTAGATACTAGTGGAGGCAAATGCCGAAAAATTTTCATGATTTTTGGAAATTTTTGCGTACAATTTGAAAATCGATTTAACTACTTTGAAACAGTGCTAACATAATGTAAACGAGTTTTCTCAGCCTAATTTTGACCGCAAGGCCACTTTTCTTCCATTTTAGTGCATTTTTCACATTTTAACGCTTTCGGCTCACTATTTCTTAAATATCTCAGCTCCTATTCGTTGTTAAGCGATAGAAAAAAAAAAACATTTTACTCGTCATGAAATTGCCTAAAAACTGCATAGATTACATTAACAAATATGAAGTACATAACCTAACAAAAAGTATTTGCGGCGGCAAATTGAAAAATAGTTTTTTACGGGTAACTTTCGTTCAATTCGATATTACGGCTTTACATTATAGGAAGCTATACTTCTATATTAACAAAAACGTGTGCCAAATTTCGCATTTTAGTCGAAATCTTATTATGGATTTTTCGTGTGGGCAAAAGGTCGTAGGAAGTTTTTTTTTAAAATAAGCGAAATTTTATGCTCTTCAAGATGGTTAGAAGAAAAAATAAAGAATAGACAGAAATCTATCTTATTTTTCAATTTTTTCGTTACGAAAATTTTTTTTTTTTTTTGGCTTTTGCTCTAGAAAAGGTCTGGTTCATTCTCTTTATTTCTATTCAATAACATATTTTATCTTAAATATAACATGAAAAAGTGATTTTAAAACAAATACTACCTATTTTATAATAAAATTCTGATTTAGATAACAGAAAAAATGCAATGAAACAAAAATGGACTAAAATAATGCAAATCAAGAAACTGTTGAGAGAAAAAAGTTTTTCACAAAGATGTATTTTTAATACAGTCACAAAATCACTTGGATAGTTTAATATACATTATAAACATTTCTTAACCATGTTAATAATAAAATCTTATTAACAAAAAAATATAATTACAAATGACAAAACTGTAATATTCTGAAATGTTTAATTAGTTAAAGAATAAACGAGACACATACATAAAATAAACAGAGAGATGTTAAATGCTGCCCACGAACTACAGTACACTACGATAAGACTTTCTACGATGATATATACTTACGAGGGTTGTTAACATTGCAACTTGCGGTAATTTTCAAATTATCTTATGTTTAGATATACCATAAGTAGGTATCCTCTTAAATCCAAATATTCTTTTTTTTAATATTATTGTTTTATTTTTAAACCGCTATATTTATTTTACTATTACTATTATTTCAGCATTAAAATAGTAATAATTAATACGTTTTTGTGATCTAAATCATAATTTGAGTATAAAGTAGGTAGTATTTGTTTAAAATCACTTTTTCATATTATATTTAAGGTAAAATATTGAATAGAAATAAAGAAAATGAACCGAACCTTTTTTCTAGAGCAAAAGCGAAAAAACTTATCTTTTTGTAACGAAAAAAATTAAAAATAAGACAGTTTTTTGTATATTCCTTATTTTTCCTTCCAGCCATCTTGACGAGCATAAAATTTCGCATATTTAAAAAAAACTTCCTACAACCTTTTGCCCACAAGAAAAATTGATAATAAGATTTGGACTAAAATGCGAAATTTGGGAACCTTTTTTGTTAATATAGAAGCTATATTTTCCTACAATTTGAAGCCGTAATATGGAATTGAATGGAAGTTACGCGTAAAAAACTATTTTTCAATATGCTGTAGTAAAAACTTCTTTTTAGGTTGTGTATTTAATATTTTTTAATGTAATCTACAGAGTTTTATAGGCAATTATATGACGAGTAAAATGATTTTTTTTCTGTTGCATAACAATGAACAGAAGCTAAGATATTTAAGAAATAGTGAGCCGGAAGCGTTAAAAGTGTGAAAAATGCACTAAAATAGAAGAAAAGTGGCCTTGCGGTCAAAATTAGGCTCAGAAAACCCGTTTAGAGTATATTGGCACTGTTTTAAAGTAGTTCAATCGATTTCCAAGTTGTACTCAAAAATTTCCAAAAATCATGAAAATTTTACAGCTTTTGCCTCCACTATATAAGAAAGTGAATGTGCTAGGTTGAGTATTGGACAGTATCCAGGTGGGTTATTGGGGCGACGAAAACCAATTTAATTGAAGCATAAAACTAATGCGTAGCGCGAACTGATTTTATTGGATTTAAATAACCTTCTTTATGGCTTTCGGATATTGGTCATAAAAATCTTGAGTTTATTACCTATTCTTGTAATGTGTAGGTAAATTTATTTAAACATTAAATATAATTAGAAAAGGGAAGTTTATCGCCTATGTACTAACGTAAAAATAAAAATAATCACAGCTTTCGTTCATAACAGTGGGCGCTTGGAGGGCATTTAGAGACTATGTTGTTCCGTCCGTTGTTATAAGGGTTCGTTATATATTAGATTCGGCAAAGAACCTGAGATCCAAAGTTACAAATATCTCCTCTACGATAAATGTAGTACCACCTTGAACACCAGGGAGGAGACAATCTATGAGTCTCATAAGAAGACTTAATTCTGAGTATAGCAGGTCTCTGCTGAAATTAAACTAAGAAGATCTGATGACGGTTCCAGAGATCCTTATATAACATTGTCACCCAAATTAGCACCTAACTCTTATCGTTGTCAAAGACGATCCATATTGCTTAAGATGGTGCTTGAAGAAGGAAGAGGAGGCTACTCTTCATCTAATTATGTTTTGCTCGGCGATTTTAGCCAACAAGACAAACTCACCTGAGGTATCCAATAATTTAAACTAGGAATATAATAAGGGGATTATCCTTCTTAAGACTTTCATAACCCCAAAATAAGGCAGGTGCTCCACAAACCTGAGAAGTGCCGTAGGCCTATATGTAACTATCTATCTTGATTTTAGAATAGAACACATTATAGTGTGTAATATTTATCCTCTGTTATGATTTGGTGACTCCAAAACACTTACCCAGACATTTAGTGTGTAAATCAAAGAAATTATAGTAGCTCAAGCTCTCAATAAAGACTTCTAGTGTAGTGAAGTTAGCATTAAAACCCCTTATATTAATATATAGTATTAAGTCCTTGTTATAAGTCCCTATTACCAGCCTGAACATCCCAGAAAATAGTTTCCTGTCGTGTTATATCATTTTGTATAGTCTCTAAAAGTTCATAGTTTCGAGCCATATCAACTACCTGCTGTTTCCACTATGGATCGACGATCCTGTTCGTTTTTGTAGAGGGTTGAATGGGTAATTTGTTTTTTGGATGCCCCTTATTACTAAATGTATATAAATATCACATTGTTTTTTTGTCATGTGCTGCGTGTGCAGTATTAAGATTCAAGCTTAATTTCCCGTTTCTATCAGTACAGTTAGTACATAACAGCATGTTTTTGTTTGTGAAGCTTATACTTTCATGATGTTTTGAACAAAAACTACAACATGTTTTATTTCTACACTTTTTAGCACTCTGTCCATATTTATTATATTTATAACAAGGGTTAATTTACATTTATAACAAGGTTTAATTTAGACGGAAAAAAAAAATGGTAATATGATTTACCCAGTACTTGTCTTGCAAACATACTGTTCTACATTAAACACTGAAATTGACTTTACCACACTAAAGACTAAATCTTAGGATTAGAACTCAATATTTTAGAAAATAGGTAGTTTAGAGTGTGACACTTACATAACAAATCGGTATTCACCAACACTAAAAACTTATAAAAATAAAAATCAACCAGCTGTAAATAAACTTTCAGAAAGCCATCTTGAATTTTGCAAAATTTGCCGAACGATTCAGCGAACTTCTTCGTGGTTGTCATATCAACCAAGGGACAGCCATTTTGATTCCCCAAGTTTAATAATGAACACTCATTCATTTTTACAACTAGTTTTACTACGTCCTTCTCTTGTAGTACTATGACGCCCCCGCATAGTAAATTTTGGAATATCGAATGAATGCCCCGTCATTCTTTTAAAATAAAGTAAAAAGTGAATCGTAACAAAGTAAATTGAGAATTTTTGAAATTCTACGCCCTGTAAATTACCCATTACCTAATTAAGCTAAAAGCCTCCAGATCTATAATGGTAAAACTGAAGTAAATTATGTTATAACATATATATATATATATATATATATATATATATATATATATATATATATTTATATATATATATATATATATATATATATATATATATATATATATATATATATAAATATATATATATATATATATATATATATATATATATATATATATATATATATATATATATATATATATATATATATATATATATATATATATATATATATATATATATATATATATATATATATATATATATTTAAATATATATATATATATATATATATATATATATATATATATATATATATATATAATATATATATATATATATATATATATATATATATATATATATATATAAATATATATATATATATATATATATATATATATATATATATATATATATATATAAATATATATATATATATATATATATATATATATATATAAATATATATATATATATATATATATATATATATATATATATATATATATATATATATATATATATAAATATATATATATATATATATGTATATATATATATATATATATATATATATATATATATATATATATATATAATATATATATATATATATATATATATATATATATATATATATATATATATATATATATGTATATTTTCGGAGATATTTATCACAGCATATTTACCATGTTTTGGATAATCAACAATTTTTTACTCGAGAACTAAAACTTTTAGAGAAATCATGTAGAAGACAAAAATACTTGTTTTTATTCGTGAATTTTTTCAGAATATTTGAAGTCATTTTTAACAATTAGTTATTTTTTTTACGATTTTTTCGTTTTAAAACAATTCGCCGGGGCATATACTCGTAGGTCAAACAAAAAAATTGTTAAAAAGTGCTTCAAAAATTCTGAAAAAATTCACGATGATTCACGAATAAAAACAAGTATTTTTTGTCTCTTACATAATTTCTCTAAAAGTTTTAGTTTCCGAGTAAAAAATTGTTGAACATCCAAAAAATGGCAAATACGGTGTGATAAATATCTCCGAAAATTGAGACCATAAAAAAAAAACTTTTCCTACAAAAGTTATAGGTTTTTTGGTGTAGAATAAGATTATCCGAGAAAACTTTTGGTGATATTAGAAAATTATATTTTTACTTCAGTTTTTCTGAAATTTTTTGAAATCCATTTTCAGATTTAAGTTGGTACTGAACCCAAGCCAGCACAGTTTCCTAATATACCACTCAAAATTCAAAACTGCATTTCAAAAGCTTTAATCTGAACTAGATTGTGTCCTCATAATTTGCGTCAATTTATGGACTAATGGTCCGGTTGAGGAAGAACAACCCTTGTACATATTTATATATATATATATATATATATATATATATATATATATATATATATATATATATATATATATATATATATATATATTGGTGCACCATCTGTTGTCTAAACCGCATTTCATACTTGTACACCTGGTATATATACGCGGATTTTAGACAACAGATGGTGCACCAATGCAGTTTGTGCTATAAAAATTTGACACTGCGCCATTTTGTTGTGTCATCAACAAGTGTCAGACGCGCACGAGTGATAAATTGGAAAAGTGTGTGCATAGTGTGTTGTGTTTCAGTATGTCGAAATTTATACCGAACAAAGAGCATTGGCGGACAGCATTAATTTTTTGTTTTTATTTGAAGAAAACTGCTCTTGAATCATACCGATTACTTCGAGAAGCTTATGGTGAACATGCTTCATCGCAAGATACGTGTGAATGATGGTTTCGGCGTTTCAAAAGTGGTGACTTCGATGTTGCAGACAAGGAACATGGAAAACCGCCAAAAAAATACGAAGATGTGGAATTGCAATCATTGTTGGACGAAGATGATTTGCAAACACAACTCGCCGAGCAATTGGGCGTTAGTCATCAAGCTGTTTTCAGTCGGCTACGAGAGATGGGAATGATTCAGAAGACCGGTAGATGAGTTGAACGACAGGCAAATGGAAATGCGCAAAAACACGTGTAACATTTTGCTCGCTCGGTACAAAAGGAAATCGTTTTTGCATCGTATAGTTACAGGGGATGAAGAGTGGATTTATTTTGAGAATCCCAATCATGGGTAGACCCAGGCACACCATCCATATCGACCACAAGACCGAATCGCTTTGGTAGAAAGACGATGCTCTGTGTTTGGTTGGATCAGATGGGCGTGGTCTATTATGAACTGTTAAAACCTGGGGAAACGGTTAATACTAAACGTTACCAACAACAATTGACCCATTTGAACCGTTCGGTGCTTGAAAAAAGGCTAGAAT
Organism: Pachyrhynchus sulphureomaculatus; assembly: GCA_019049505.1. Classification (NCBI taxonomy): domain Eukaryota; kingdom Metazoa; phylum Arthropoda; class Insecta; order Coleoptera; family Curculionidae; genus Pachyrhynchus; species Pachyrhynchus sulphureomaculatus. The sequence goes on from CM032456.1 coordinate 169,730,811, forward strand.
ACCGAAAGAGGCAACACAAAGTCATTTTTCTTCATGACAGTGCTCCATCACATACAACAAAACCAGATCGCGACACGTTGGAAGCACTCATCTGGGAAGTTCTACCCCATGCGGCTTACTCACCAGACTTGGCTTCTTCCGATTACCACTTGTTTGCATCGATGGGTCACACACTTGCTGAGCAGCGCTTTAGTTCGTACGAAGATGTGAAAAAATTGGCTCGATGAATGGTTCGCAGCAAAAGGGGAAAATTTTTACTGGCGTGGTATTTACAAATTGCCCGAAAGATAGGAAAAATGTATAACAAGCGATGGAGCATACTTTGAATAAAGCACTTTTTATCATTCTTTCGAATTTAACATGTTTTTTTTAGAAAAAAAATCCGCATTTCATAAATTTCAAGTTGATCTGTCAAGTAAATCATTGTTTATCAGCTGGTTAAAGTAGACGTGTTCGAGTATTTTTTCAAAATGGAAAAAATCGAATATCGTGCAGTGATAAAATTCTTTGTTTTGGAAAGTTTATCGGCAACTGAAATCCATGCAAAGTTTGCGAAAGTGTTAAAGGAGTCTGCTCCTTCAACTGTTCATAGATGGACTCGAGTTTAAACGTGGTCATACAAGTGTCAATGATGATCCACAATCAGGACGTCCAAAAATTGCAATAACTGAAGAAACTGTTGTGCAAGTACAAGATATAGATAATGGAAGACCGTTGATTAAGCGTGACTGATTTAACTGAGGCTATAGGCATCTCACATGGATTAGTAAATAAGATCTTAACTAATGTTTTGAGTATAAAAAAGCTAATCACCAGATGGGTGCCGCATTTGCTAACATCGGAACAAAAGCGCACTCGAGAAAAACTTTCTGAACAATATTTGGCTCGTTTCATAAAGAATAAAACTGATTTTGTGCATCGATTTGTAACTATGGATGAGACTTGGGTTTACTAGTATGATACTAAACTGCGACAACAAACCGCACAATATACTGAGCCCGGTTGTTCAGCTCCAAAGTAGGCAAAGCGTCTAAAAAAATTATAGCAGCAGTTTTCTGGTATGCAAGAGGAATTTTGTTACTTGATTACCTACAAACCGGTAAAACAATCTCGGGGGAATATTATTGCAACCTTTTGGACCAGCGGGATGAGAAAATTCGTGAGAAAAGGCCCGGTTTGCAGAAGCAAAAATCAACTTTCAACGTGACAATATACCTGCTACAGAGGGGCTTTGGCAACTGCAACACTGGTCGGATTAAAGTACGAATTGTTGAAACATCCACCCTATTCGCCAAATCTGGCCCCGTCTGTTCCCAACCCCAAAAGATTTCTATGTAGGAAGCGTTTTTCAACAAATCATGAGGTCCTAGCATCTATAAATGGGTAATTTGAAGGTCTTCCCGAAAACCACTTCAGAGATGAGGTAATTGAATTGGAAAATCGCTGGAAAAAATGTATTAAACTTAAGGAAGATTATACTGAAGAATAAATGTATTTCGACTCATTAATTCATCTTGTTTCATTTCCGCTTTCAAAACTTATTGACTGACCTATATTTGTCCAAAAATTTTATTTCATATAACAGTTTCCTCATGAAAGTATTTTCGACGACATGAAATTTCTTTGGCAGCTGTTGTGAAAAAATTTGAGCTTACTATTAATAAATAATAAATGTTTAAAGCACAACATATTTAACATATCTTTGTTTGTTGCAGAATCAAGCAAACCTACGGTTAAGGGGGGCCGCACGTCGCCCTCCGTTCGGCCCCCCGCCCCGCAGACTCCACGGGCTCCAGTAAAACGTGCGCCACCAGCACCTCGGGCTGCTGAAGCATTGGCTGTATTGGTGCAACACCTAGTTTTTAATGTAAGTATTATTTAAAATGTGTCACAAATTATATAAAATTATCTTATAATATTAACCACGTAGCCGCCTCTGTTTAATTAAAATTCAAGAATTTTTACAATAGATCTTAATATCGTTTTCCCATAATATTTTTCAGAAATATCGTTCCTGACTTACTAATTTGTCTCACCTCAATATTATATAGACTGCATTTACACGGACTCAGAAAACCCTAATCAGGAGGCTTTCTGAGGTTGGTGTTTGTGAGGGTGTGTAGAAGCGAGTGTGGTCCTATATTTGTGACAGAAGGCAGAGTGGTCCTGTCAATGGGTATTATTCCAAATTATTTCCAGCAACCTCAGGTGTCCCTCAAGGCAGTCACTTGGGTCCTCTTCTCCTTATAATGTATATCAACCATATTCTAAACTGTTTTCAGTTTGTAACATGATAGATAACACCAAGGACTTTTTTAAAATTCAAGAAGATCATGACCAACTTTGTGAGTATAGGACTGGCAACAGTTTATTTTTGAATATATCAAAGTGTTCTAGTGTAACATTCACGGGCAATATTCACGTCATTGAATATTCATATAACATTAATAAAATCATTTTGACTAAAACTAATTAAATAAAAGACCTGGGAGTAACACTAGATTCTAAGTTGTGCTTTAACGGACATTTTGATATGATTATTAGTGGATCCAACAGGATGTTGGGAATTCTTTTAAGAACCTGCAAAGAGTTTAAGAATCCAAAAACTCTTGTTGGCCTATATTTTGCATTTGTACACAGTAAACGCTCATTTGTGTCCGTTATTTGGAATCCACAGTATCTTAAACCTACGAGAAGATTCGAGGCAGTTCAGAAACAGATTCTTACGTTAGTGTCCTTTAAGACCAATTGAACTGTAGAACTGGCAACACTTACAACTTACCTCTTTCAGACAGAAGGCGAATCTCGAATCTCCGCTTTTTGTATAAATTGACAAATGCCTTGTTGGATGTGTCTGAACTCTTATGTCAAATAAATTTTAATATACCTACAAGAAACTTAACACATTTACTATTATTTACCTTGCCATGTCATCGCACGAATTTCGAACTCAACACTCCCGTAACAAGGTTGCAGCGCACTTACTATATAACGTCCATCTTACAGATATAGGTATTTTTTTAACTAAACGTTAAGTAATTTAAGAATGTAGTAATAAAATATTTTACAAGCGTTTTTGTTATTGGCTTGAATAATTTTATTATTCATTAAATCAGTTTTTTTTAAGTTAAATTAGATTCTCTCTCTCTCTCTCTCTCTCTCTCTCTAGCCTTCTTAGACCCACTGTTGGGTTAGGCCTCTCTTAATTGTCTCCATCGCGCTCTATCTTGAGCTATCCTCAACCACGTATTATCTTGCTAGTGGTCTTCTTCTACTTCACCTATCCGACCATGGTCGCCATTGTATCATTTTGGTATGCCACTTAATTTCTTTGGATCTGGCAACGTGTCCTGCGTAGTTCCATTTTCATCCTGTGTCACTATTATATCATTGGTTTTTGTTCTTTGGCGTATCCACTCATTTCGCTCCCTATCTCTTAAGGTAATTCCCAACATTTATCTCTCCATTGCTCTTTGTGTGACGCGTAATTTTGTTATTATTTGTTTTGTGAGAGTCCATGTTTGTGCTCCGTAGGTCACAATGGGAATGATACATTGATGGAACACTTTAGCCCGTAAGTGTAGAGGAATTTTCTTATTTTTGAATATATGTTATAACTTTCTAAAACCTGCCCAAGGCAGTCGTCTTTTGCGTTCTATTTCTATTTATTTGTTTTCCTTCCCCAGTGTTATTATTTGTCCAAGATATGTGTATGTACTAACGTTCTCTATTGGTGTTTCTTTTAATATTATTTGAGGGTTTCCTGGCCACATTGTTTTTGTTTTACTTAAATTCCTTTTTTAGACCCACTACTCTTGATTGAGTTTCTAGTTCTGTTAATACGGTTTTTGGATCTTCTATCTTCTCTGCAAACAGGACGATGTCATCGGCATATGTTGATTCCTGTGTCCGACCAGTTCAGTCTTTTAAATATTTCCTCCAGGACCATTGTGAATAGCTTTCGTGATAGTGTGTCTCCCTGTCTTATTCCTCTGTGAATTGGAGAATTGGCTGTGCTTCCGTGTACTTTCACAGATGATGTTACTTGCTCATATATGTTTTTTTATATATATGTTTGGTTAACGGGAATCCACTCGTGCATTGTGAGTCCTGTCATTACAGTCCGGTATTCTATGAAGTTACCTTTTCGTAATCTATAAAGGCCATGTAAAGTTCAAGATTATATTCTGCTGCCTTCTTCAAGAGTATTTTTACCGTTGGCAGATGGTCGCATGTACTGAAGCCTTTACGAAATGCTGCCTGTTTGACTGGCTGGTACTGATTTAGTTTCTTTGTTATTCTATTGGTAATTATTTTTGTAAATAGTTTATATAAGTGTGACATTAAACTGACTGGCGATAGTTTTGTAATTGAGATGCATCTCCTTTTTTGTACAGAATAATCATTGCTGCATTGTTCCAAGATTTCGGGATTTGTCCTTTTTCCAGGCACAGGTTAAGCAGTATTTTTAACCTCGGTATTATAATCTCTTCAGCTTCTTTCGTCATTTCTGGTATTATGCCGTCTTCTTCCGGCGCCTTATTATTTTTCATACTCCGTATATCTTCTGATCCTAATTACTCTCTTGTCTTCTATGTTTATGTTCTTATCCTCTACTTGAGAGCTGTATAGTGTTCTGTAAAGCTCTTCGATTTTTAAAAGTATTTCCTCTCTGTCTCTAATCTCTCTATCATTTTCTTTAATCATTATGATTTCGCGTCTTCTAGTTTGCTGCCTGAGGCATTTCATATTTGTGTTTTTTTCGATCACTTCTGCTATCCATGCGTAATGCTTTTCTAGATCTTCCCGTATCCTTTTACGTGTGTCTGCCCTCACTCTTCTGTATTCTTCCGTACCATATTTACCTTCTTTGTCCTTCTCTCTTCTATTTTCTGTTTAGTGTCTGTTTTGAACTTATCTGAGTTTGATTTCGTTCTTCCGGCTATTTTGGGTGACGTTTCTTTTATTGAAGTTGTTAAGTGTTGGGAAAGCTTGTCTAAATCTACTTTACCGTCTTTGATATCTCTCAATACTTCGCTTAAATTAGGTTAGTTTAAATTAATTTTTTATCATTATTATATTGCAAATAGTAGAGTGGTTCTTTGGAACATTTGTTCTGTTAGCATCCCGAATGTTTTAAATAAATAAACAATTATGCAATGCGTGCTTTTGATTTGTATGATTTAAGTGTCTGTTAGCTTTTAAGAAATAAACTTGACTTAAAACAACAAAAAAAAGGAGAACAATAACGGATAAGATGACAATATCTCTCTTCTAACTTCTGTTAGATACTAAATTTCTTATACCAATGCCCACCAGGTATCATTTTATGAAACTACACCTACAAACAAGTCTTATAGCGAAGCAAATGTCAGTAGTCATATAGCGGGCTTTCTAGTTATTACGATTGAAAAGGCATTTTATATATCATTTCTGGATGTAGCAATAACTACTTTATCCATAATACTATTATAATTCAATCACACATATAAATAAATGACTAACTTCAACTTCTCAATTACTTGATAGTAGACGTATATTGATTGGTCTATTTTCATTTGAAGCCTTATTCGTACCTGTTCTATGTATGCATATAAAATTTATTTTCCATTTAGTTTATGCCAGTGACCTTTCATAGTGTGACAAAGCAGTTTAAACTGTGGCTACTTTTTCAGTATTATTTTTAAAAAATATTTTGTTGTGTTTCATGTTGTGGATTTGTGGGGAAAAGGTTCTTGAAAACATGCAATTTGATGTAAAAAAGTTTTACAATAACCAGAAGATTAGATTAACTAAATTGAAAAAAACAGTAAGTTTTTTTTACAGGTATTAATTCTGTATATGATATTAATTTTAATTTTGTGTTTAATCTCGAATATGCACAAATAAAAAAATATATTTAACTATGCTGATTTGTTCAACAACAATATACTTGCAGTTAATAGTGTTTTTAATATTGAGTAATAGATTTTTAAGTGCCTGTGGTTTTTTTAACTGAAAATATTTTGTCAAATACAATTCATGCATTCAAAATACCCAAATAATTTTCCCAAATTACAGTTTCGTCCATAATCCCTTTTTGCATAAATTAAGACATACATTTTCGTCCGGCGTTTTAAATTTCAAATATACACTTCGTTCGAGGGTAACGCAGGTAAACAGACGGATGATCTTGATCGTAATAAAAATAATTTAGAAATATTTAGGCTTATAGGGGTGGTTTAACCATAACTCATTATTCCTTGAGGTTTGTTTCATTTTACTTCAATTTATCGAATGCTGAATAAATAATGGACATGGATGGTATAAACGTCCAAACAAGTACGAGTATGTCTAAACGAGGCAAAGTTTGTAAATAATTATAAATTTAATTTCGCGGATAAATTGTTACAAGTGGTGAAGTTAAGTGGAGATGCAGGTTAGTTCAGGTTAGAAAGAAGAAAATCTTGTAAAACTTAATAATAATCAAATTTCTGTGCTGCAATATATAATATTAAATTCACATTATTATAGTTTTTAAGAATATTAATTACACAGGTCAACATGAATTTTGACTTAGATAAGAGGGTATGAAATTTCGATAGATTTATCGACAGTTAGACGAAAAAAATATATATGGCCTGCAAAAGTTTCCTTTGTATCCAGGAGAACGGTTGAACAGTATTTTAGAAAATCCATAGTTTAAATTTTTATTTATTGATAAATCGAAACAAATATATTTATATATGATTTTTATCAACTTTTACTATCATATCAAATTACAAAATAGTGGAAAAAAGTTTAAAAGTGAACCCTATTACTTTTTCTTTCATGTTCATAAGTACTTTCTCTCACTAAACCCCAAATGTAGTCCCCCATCATATTTTCGTTGTATTAGCCCTGATAACGTTGTTCGAAGTTCATAATATCTTGATGAAAACGTTGTCCTTGTTCTTCTGAGTACGCCCCCATCTAAATGAGCATGCAGCATATGTGCTTTTAGAGACATTCTACAACCCATGGTTTTAAAGTTTTCTAACATGTTTTCAACTAGCTCTTGGTAATTTTCAACTTTGTTATTCCCTAAAAATCCAGAGACTACTGCTTTAAAACTATTCCAACTTTTTTTTAAGCACTAGTAAGTAATTTTGGAAATTCTTCACTGGCAAACTTTTTTTTAATTTGTGGACCAACAAAAATTCTAGCTTTAACCTTTGCTTCTGACAACTTTGGAAAAAAGTTTTTTAAAAATGTAAAAAGCTTCAGATTTTTCATCTAACTTTTTTACGAATTGTTTTATAAGCCCTAACTTGATATGTAAAGGCGGCATTAATACATTTTCAGGTTCAGCAATAGGTTCACATTTAACGTTTTGTTTTCCAACACAAAATTCCGTTCTTAGTGGCCATGATCGTTGAACATAGTGTTGAGCATCCGCTCTACTATCCCACAAACAGAGATAACACGGATATTTTGTATATCCACTCTCTAGTCCCATTAAAAATCCTACCATCTTAAAATCTCCAATGAACTGCCACTTATACTCTTGATATTTTAAATCTTCGAGTAAAAAACACTTTCATAGTTTTCTTTTAGATGTACAGAATGAGCGACTGGAAGAGCTGGAAATTTATTTCCGTTATGTAATAAAACGGCTTTCAAGCTTTCCGTCGAGCTGTCAATAAATAAACGCCATTCACTGGGAACACAGGGCATCCCAATTGCTTCAAACAAACCTCTTATATCGTTACAATAACAAAGTCCATGTTCTTTGGTGAAGAACGTAGCAAATGTCTCATGCTGACTTCTTTGATCTGTTATTTTGACATCAATAAGCGAATTCCACTTCAAACGAGAACCCAAAAGCTCTGCTTACTCTTGGGCAAATTTAAATCTCTTATTAAGTCATTAAAGTCTTCTGAGGTAAGAAAATGAGGTTTCGGTGGTTCCTGTGACAGTACAAATTCTTCATCTTCAATATTTTTATTTGAACTCTGAGATGAGCTTGACTGAGACAATTTTTTAGGAGGTTCAGGTACTGGAAGTTGTGGGCTATGTGAGATTGGAGCAGAAGATGAAGCAAGGTTAGGATATTCGATGGGTTTCGCATTTTTGCCTCTACGTCTTTTAGCTGGATTTAGCACGCAAAAATAACAGTCATTAACGTGGTCTCTTGGCTCTCGCCAAATTCTCGGTACTGCGAATTTCATACTCCGTTTTTTACCTCGATACCAACCTGAAATAAATAAAGATAAAAATAAACATGTTTATATTTTTTTTTTATTAATTGTTTACCTTCTAAACATCTTTTGCAATTACCACAAGCAACATGTGGAGACCAGGGCTTGTCTAGATTCCGAACAGGGCAGTTGAACTAGGCTTTGTAGGCTTCACAAAGCTTTTCACATGTGTTTCAATAAAATTTTATATCTCGTACTTTAATAAATATACCACATATATAACAATATGCATCAGCATCATATTTACACTTTCTCGACGACATTTTAACCTCTTTAAGTCTTCTACACAAAACAGTCAATTGTTGTTTATCACTTAAGTGACATCTGTAGACACTGTGTGAAAGTTACGACCCGTTTATTTTTTTGCGGTATTTTTAAATATACTAGAACTATTTCATATTTCTATGATAACTCAAAAAAATGTATTATTATCATAACTACCACAAAAGCAAACTTTATATGGAATATGGGTACTTTTCCTTTATTTTGGAGCATAATGAATAGAAAAAAAGGACACATCAAGTCCATTTTAGGACAAAAAACAAAAAATTTTTTTGTAGAGTTGTTATATGCAATTATATTTGTTCTAATAAACTTTTCGTATGTACTCGTATTTTATTAATTAGGTATATTTTTCAAACAGGTAAATCGGACGAAAATAAAACCATGTATATTCCCCACATTGAAAATTAGCAGGGGACGAGACTTTATATATTTAGGTAAAGAGTTTCTTCACATTTGACCATTAATTAATGCGGGCGGACGAAACTGTATGTGCCCATAATTTTGTATTTAAGCGTGTTATCCCCCAGAAATTGTCGGCACAATTCGCTTTTATGTACAATTATGGACTATTTTGATGCACTCTGCGATATTATTACCTACAATGCCATATTACCGCTTATGTCATGTCATGTTTTGCTCAAATATTTTTGTAATTCGAGCTCTTGACAACGATATGTAAGCGTTATTATTTTATTATCCTTTATTATATTCATGTAGCAAGTATTGTTGAATATTACAGAATAGTGTTAGTTCTTGAAGCTTTATTTTATTAAAAATAAATTTCTTAATATTGTAACAGTACGAGGGCTGTTCGAAAACTCAGTGCAATATGGCTCCGCCTGTAAATACACCTGCCTTCTATATATAGCTAGGTCTTTTATCCGACAACTGCACAAAGTTTCACCTTATTAAGATCATAACTCTGAACGTAGCATACTTTTCAGTCTCCTAATTTGTGTCATTTGGTCAACATGGACGAATAGGACTTTCCTGGCATGACTAAGTATTATTTTAAAAAAAAACGGTTCAGGAAACTAATAGACCAAGAGGGCGATCCGAAACTTTGACCTGCCAACTAATCATCTGCCTAGTTGTTCGTTCTATCGGGCGAGTCGAATAAAAGCCTTTAACGTTGATTTTGCGGCCCCCGTGCGCGGGAATGCCCAAATAAGACCCAAAATGCTACATTCAAAAATGGACTGTCGTTTAACCATTTGAATCAAGTACCATAACATTTGTTAACACTAGAAAAGTCGAGCGCCCCAAAGAGCAGATGCTGCCGAGAATGGACCCAGCTTTAGGGCCCAAAAAACGTCGATTCGTCATTTAACCTTATAAAATCGATTTTTTTTTTATGGGTCTAGCACACGTGCTACAGGGAAATCCCTAAAGCGCTACAGGAGCGTAGATTGTACTCGGTGGGAAACACAGCGCTGGGCAAATTATTCCAAAGGGATGACGTTCTCCATATAAATGATTGCTTGAAAAGCGTTGTACGCGGAGTAACAAGCTGAACCTCATACGGATGTGAAGCACCAGCGCGACGTGTATTTCTAACATGCACCGCTTTGGGAGGAATTAAGCGGGCTACATCCTTCGAACACTTTCCATGAAAATACTTGTAGAACAGACTCAAGTCGCCAACCGTTCTTCGATGTTCCAGCGAATCAAGGCCGCCGGTCAATTCCGGGTCCCCAATCAGACGGACCGCTCTTCTCTGAACAGAATCCAACAAATGTAGTGTATGTTTGGGAGCGGAGCCCCAAACGTGGGAGCAGTATTCCATAGTTGGTCGAATTTGGGCTTTGTAAAGAATTAACAGTTGTTGTGGGGTGTAAAGCTTTCTGGTTCTAAATAATATTCCCAACTTTTGAGAAGCTCTCCTTGCTATGCCTGCAACATGTTCATGCCAGGACATATTTGCTCCCAAACTAACGCCCAACAAATTGAGCGACGATGCTGGAGTGCCCCGACATAACTATGTCAGATTCAGCAACGTTAACTTTTTTAGAAAAAACTGCCGCCTGGGTTTTTGTAGCGTTAAATTTCACTTGGTTACTGTCACCCCAAGATAGATTTTCTTCCAGGTCTTTGTTAAGTTGAACGACCTCCTGCTGTCTGCGGACATTCGCCTGAGCAGCCGATGTCTGAGCGTTCAAGGCGAATGAAGAGACAAGCGTACTGTCATCTGCAAAGCTGTAGATTGGATTCCCGGTCTTTTCCAGCAGATCGTTAATGTAAATGAGAAAGAGAGTAGGAGACAGTATGGAGCCCTGGGGCACACCGGCGTTGATAGTGAGGGTGTTAGAAAGAAATCCGTCGACCGCCACTCGCAAAGAACGCTCTCTGAGGGAACATGAGAGCCACAAACAGAACCTTTCAGACATACCATAAGAGCGTAACTTAGCCAACAGTCCATCGTGCCAAACACGGTCGAATGCCTTGGATATGTCAAGAGCAACTGCTCGAGATTCTCCAAAGTGTTCAATTGCGTTGTTCCAAACATGTGTTACATAAGTCAGGAGATCTCCTGTTGATCTATGTTTACGAAAACCATATTGGTGATCGCTAATAATATTGAATCGTTCAAGATATTCTAGAAGATGCTCATTGATAACCTTTTCCATGACTTTTGATATTATTGAAAGCAGTGCAACTGGTCGGTAGTTATTTGGCAAGGTCTTCTTGCCTTTTTTAGGTATCGGCTGAACCGTGGCACATTTCCAGCAGGACGGAAATATTCCCTCTCTGTAGGATAGGTTAATAACTCTACGGAAAACTGGTGTTAGTTCCCTTGCACAGATTTTGAGAACTATGGCAGGTATTCCGTCAGCGCCAGAAGCCTTCTTGGTGTCTAGCTTCATTAAAATACGCTTTATGATGCGCTGTCTGAAGACAACATCGGGCATCCTTGACTGCAATATGGGAATAGTAGGTGGTGTTTTTCCTTGGAAATCGACAGTAGAATGTGAAGCAAAGAGTTCAGCCAACAAGTTCGCTCTCTCAACAGGTGTGTTTGCAATGGAATTATCTGGCCGTGTGAGTGGTGGTATGGTGGATTTGGTAAAATTTTGACTAACTGCCTTAGCGACTGCCCAAAAGGACCTGGAATTGTTGGGACAAGCGAGAAGTTTGTTTCTAATTCGTTGATTGTGTGCCTCCTTGGTTTCGTCGATAATTCCCTTGCATCTGTTCCGAGCATGAACAAAGATGTTACGATTTACGGTGTTAGGATTTTCACGCCATTGTCGGTAGGCAATATGTTTAGAAGCAACAGCTTCTTTGCATTTTCGGTCGAACCAAGGCTTGCCGTTGGAGGAGCATTTCTTCGAAAAAGGGATGTAAGCTTCCATACCAGCCAAAATAACATCGGAGACCTCCCTGGCGCAGTCAGATGGGTTATCGGATCGAAAACAAACGGCCATCCAAGGGAAAGTTCGAAAGTATTCCATGAGATCTTCCCATTTAGCAGATTTGTAGTGCCAAATCTTGCGCGGCCTAGGCGCCTTTCTGTCACTGATTGGCAGGATACTCGATGTCGAAAGCAGTTTATGGTCGGAAGAACCTAACGGTGGATTTACGGTGAGCGTGTAAATCTCCGGATTGGTGGTTAAAAACAGATCAAGAAAACTAGTGAACTCCCCGTCTCGATCAGGGATCCGTGTTGGTTCGTCAATAAGCTGAGTTAAGCCATAACTGATTGAGAATGATTCAGCTTCACGACCTTGTTCGTCGGTAGTATTTGAATATTTAAGCCAGTTGATATTGTGGACATTAAATTCGCCCAGGATGGCAATTTCGGCACTTGGATAGTTAATTTGTAAATGATCGATGGTGTCTGCAAGAGAAGCGAAAAAGTGTTCGAAAATTGGTATCACTTGGTAGTCGATACAGGATACAGATGAACCTTGTGGTTTGTTGAGTCGTTATTTTTAACCACATAACATCAAAGTTTGGGGGCTCCAGAGCCTTTTCTCGTTGACAAGAGAGGTCGCTTCTGACAAAAAGACAGATTCCAAAGTTACGCCTAAATCGGGAATAGAAGTCGTACCCAGGATAAAGATAGTTGACCGTGCTGGTCGATGGACTGACCTTGGTTTCACATAGAGCGAGTACATGAGGTTTATTTGATTGCAGGTGTTGATGCACTGAATTTATGTTCGAGTTTAAACCTCGTATGTTGCAAAAATCTGTCTTAAAATTATGATGTCTGTAAGTCGACGCCCCCGAACCAGCCCCCACCTGGAGATCCGAACGGGAGGCCATTCTACCTCCGGAACTTCTTGCATCCAGGCGCCTCATCATGCCGTTTGGTCTCACAGTAGTTAATGTGGAATTTTCCTGTTCTGTCACATGTTTATCTTTGCCTTCTTTGGCTTTGATCCAGGGGGTGTTATTATTGGGTAGTTTGGGTTCTGACCAGATACTTTTCTAATGATCTGTGAGTTCTTGTTTGTTTGGTGGTTCGGTCACTGCTGTCTGTTTGCTGTGCATAGTTTTCCGGTAGAACTGTGTTTGGCTTCTTCGGAAGAGGTTGTTGGATTAAGGATAAATCTAGTTTGTTCTTGATAAAATAAGAGGAAACCTAAAAAAAGCAGACGCCGTCCATACCGGAGGACCAAGCGGGATCCGCTTTTTCGAGCACAAACGGTCGTTTTTCGAGTTTTTGAATAAATAGGACCGTAAGTCCCAAGCTATTTTTGGAAATTTAGGCCTTAATTAGTAAAATATCACGAGCGCAGACGCCCCGCTTCAAAGTTCAAGAAAAGAATCGAAATTCTGATGGTATAGACGCTATTATAGGTTCTAGATAAAATTCGTACCGGATGACTGAAATTATTATTATTAAGCTACACTGTTAAAAAAAAAACTTTAGATGAATTTTAAAGTATTTACTTAAAATTAAATATTTGCTAGACTTTTGAAGCTAAAACTAGAAATTTTAAATAAAATGATTTTAAATTCTAGTTATAAATTTAAAAAAAAAACAAGTTAATTAATGCTTGAAAAATTAAGTAAATGTTTGAAATTTCGATTAAATGCTCGAAAAATTTAGAAAATAATCAATGTTAAGTAAATACTTTTAAACAACGAGTTCGAAACTCGTTGGACTAAATGATTGATTTGTAAGGTGACTATTTAGAAACATAAAAAAATTCTCTTTAATTTTGCTGTTTCTTTGTTCTGCCAAAAACTTTTGGAACGATCCTCGTATACTATTTTAATACCGCATTTAAAAGAAACATTTCTCATATACTTCCTACTAAGAAATATTTAAAATTTACATAGTGTTCTTAAAGTTAAATTGAAACATTGTAATCAGTATTCATTTGTATAAATTTTAAATTCTCCATCGTGGTATACCAACAATATATGTTGTTAAGTACGTGGCCTTGACAAGAAAAAAACATTTTATATGTAAATTTTACTTTATTTATCAACATAATCTCCTTTTAGCTCGATACACTTAATCCAACCTTTTTCTATCTTTTGTATCCCATCTCAAAAATTCGATTTCTCCAACCCTTCAAAATAAGCGTTTGAGCCAAATTGTTTTCGACGAGCCATTTTTCATAATCAGAAATAGGAAATATTCGCTGGGTGCTAAATCTGGCAAATATGGAATTTTGCCATGGTGATGATACAAGTGTACGCGCATGTATTGTCTTGATAAAAGAGATTTATTTTTTGTCCAAACGCGGACATTTTTCTTTCACACCATGGCTGAAATGATCAAACAAGTTGACATAATACTCTCCATTAATCGTTTTGCCCTTTTCAAGGTAATCGACGTGGTTTATGTCGCGTGCATCCCAAAACATTGAGGCCATGACTTTGCTGGTCGATAAAGTCGTCTTGACCTTCTTTGGCCCCGGTTCGCCATGGAAAATCCACTGTTTGTACTGTTCTTTGGCCTCTAGTGTACTGTGATAAATCCATGCTTCGTCAATAGTTATGAATCGACGCCAAAAATCATTCCGATTGCGTTTTAACATCGCCAAATATTCTTTTGAAGTTAACACACGTGCGTATTTATTGTCAATTGTAAGCAATCGCGGCAGCCATATTGCGGAAAGCTTTTTCATACCCAAATGAGTTGTTAAAATGTTCTGCATCTGTTCAATTCAGATGCCAGTCTCAGCAGTCTCACGCGCTTTCACCCTCCGATCTTTATCGTGGATATTTTTAATCATTTCTGATGTGGTGATTTTATTTGGACGACCTGGACGTTATTCAGCAAAAATGCTTGTACTGCCTGGTTGGTTTAGCTGTCCAATATTTTATAGTCGATAACGAAGGTGCAGAGTCCCCATAAACTTCGCCGAGTTCCGCTTTTATCTCATCATGCGTTTTCTTTTTTAAAAACAAATATTTTATCACTTCTCGGTATTCAATTTTTTCCATTGTTGTAAAATCACAAAAGTTGTTTTATTTAAATCGCTGCCACTCACAAACTAAAGCACGCAGCGACTTGAAAATTTGATAGGATTCTTGTGAAAGGTTATGTTTACTAGAAATATAATTTAATAACATAATAAGTAATAGTAGCGCCAACTCTGATTGAGGCCAGGTACTTATCATACAACCCTCGTACATCGGCGATTACTTCTTTTATATTAATATTGTTATTGTCACCCCCACCTGCATAGTGAAGATCTTATTCACGAACTGGTTAAGCCCTTTTGACTCTAGGAAGTAACAAACAAATCCCCACACGTATATTCCTATGAAAAACTGCTTAACTATGGGTAAAGGTAATATGAACGAAATTTTCAAAATCATAGCATTTGTTGGGGTAAAAATTAACCTTAAGAAAAATAATTCAAAAAATATTTTACAGGTGGAAGCGTACCAAGTTCCCCATCTTAGACGTCAAGTTGAAAAACTCCGTCTCGAAGCTGAAGAAATTCGGTTGGCTTGTCAACATCTTGAGGAAACTTTAGCGGATGAAAAAGTCAAGCAGGTAGCTGCTATTGAAGAGGAACGCGGTAGGTGTCGGAAGGATATTACGGAATTGATTGAAAAACATCGAAACCAAATAGCACAGTGTAAGTGTATTTCTTACTTTAACATGATATAATGACCCAAATAGTATAATATAGAAAAAGTGTTGTAATGAGGGGAACTTCTAAGTTAGCACGATTACAAAAAAAATTTAGCCAAATGTCACCAAACTTGACATAAAAATTGGTTATATAAAGGTCTACAGTTAATTGAAAAAAAAAACAGAATTCATGAAGCCCATTCTTCAAGCAGCCTAGCTACCGTATGAGTGAGCTAGTAATGTAGATTTTAATCAATTTTTTATTTAATGGCCGATTAACCGGGTTTTGAATATGTTAAAACCTTTGACAACGTAATATCACTGTTACTTTCAACTTTGACAGCTTAATTCACTAAAGGGGTCTAAAAGTTAGATCCGGTCTAGTTTCCGTGGGACCTAAAATAACTTAACTGTCCAGTCGACTTTTTAGTGTTCCCTACGGAACACCTATAAGATCATTTCGGTGTCCGTCTGTCCGTCCGTCTGTCCGTCCGTCCATCCATCCGTCCGGAAAAAAAAAAAAATTTCTTTTCATAAAAATCATGTAAACATTGCTTTCCGTACAAATAACACATTAGCTCGACATATTAAAAATAATAAAAGTAAAACAAAGAAAGAAAATAAAACGAGGGTTTACGAATTATGCTGTGGCACTTGCAATAAAACCTATATAGGACAAACAGGCAGATCTTTTTATAAAAGAACTAGCCGTGCCCGCGGCTCCGCTCGCGTGGACTTGATTCACTACTATCGTCACTGCTTATTCCTTATGTTACCTAACGTAATAAAATATCTGCCATTATTTCCCCTTATCTCCCATTATTTCTCCTTATCTCCCATTATCTCTACATAATGTCCATTATCTAGGCTTGTCTCTGCTCATCTCCCATTATTTCTCCTTATCTCCCATTATTTCTCCTTATCTCCCATTATCTCACCTTATCTCCCATTATATAGGTTTATCTCGACTTATCTCGCAATATTCCTCCTTATCTCCCATTATTTATCCTTATCTCTGCTTATCTCCCATCATTTATACTTTTCTCTCCCATTATCTCACATTATCTTCTATTATCTAGGCTTATCTCGAATTATATAGAACATATGTAAAAATTTATAAAAACACGTAAATTATATAAGTGGTTCTCAAGTGATAAGCGCACTAACGGACAGACAGACAGGCAGAGAGACGTTGCATTTTATATATATTATATTCTTTGCAGCATGATATTGTTCCATATTTAATGGTTTAGGCAGTGTATTGCAAGAGAACGCGCTAACGGTAACCTTTTGTCCGACTTGATTCACTATTATTGTCACTGCTTATTCTTTATGTTACCTAACGCAATGAAATATATCCTATAACCTAGCCAGAGAACATATATATGTTTTAAAAAAAAAGCACGTAACGCACAGACAGACAGACAGAGAGACGTTGCATTTTATATATATTATAGATAGATAACCTAGCCAGAGAACATATGTATGTTTTAAAAAAAAAGCACGTAAATCGGATAAGTGGTTCTCGAGGGATAAGCGCACTAACGGACAGACAGACAGAGAGACGTTGTTTTTTATATATATTATAGATATAGATTATTATTATATAATCTGGCCAAAGAATACATGCATGAATTTAAAAAAAGACACGTAAATCGGATAAGTGGTTCTCGCATGATAAACGCACTAATGGACAGACAGACAGATAGAAAGACATTGCATTTTATATATATATATTATAGATTATAGATATTCTCTGCTACATAAACCATATTTAATGCTTTAGGCTGTGTATTGCAAGGGAACGCGCTAGCGGCAAACTTTTTCCCGACTTCCTTCACTATTATCGTCACTGCTCATTCCTTATGCTACCTATCATAATAAAATATAGTCTATAACCTGGCCAGAGAACATATGTATGTTTAAAAAAAAGTACGTAAATCGGATAAGTGGTTCTCCAGTGATAAGCGCATTAACAGACAGACAGACGTTATATATATTATAGATAAAGGAACATAAACGAAACTATAAAATGAAAAATAACAGATATCATTACGCTAAACATTTAACAGATGAAAATCATACGTTCAATGAAGATTTCAGAATTTTGCATAATGGAAAGAAAGGGAAATTACTGAATTGTTTAGAACAGATAGAAATTAACCAGAAAAAATCCTCAGGTTTATTACTCAACGATCAATTAAATGGGGGAGGGTCTCCTTTATTGAACTTGTTCTAGGTATTAAGGTAAATATTGTTAATGAATTTAGTACTTGTAACTGAGTAAATTATATATACTGTAACATACTTTGTAGTAATTTACATCTTGCTCCAGAAGAAGACACAGTGTGTCGAAACAATTGTCAGCAATAATATAATAAACATAAGTGGTGATCTTAAAGAGTTGTTTAAATTTTTATTCCTAGTTATTATGGATCTCCATCAAGTAACGGCTAAGTCAGTGCAGTATTTAAAAGAACTAAGGATTATTGCTCAACCAATAATTTTTCCCTAGGGCAATTTTTTGGATTTCATGCAGATTAGAGTTTCCAGGTAGTAACTTCAAATATTCGTGAATCCTTCTTTACTATGCCTAGAGCTCTTACCATTACCGATTTCCTTGCATTTGCTAAGTTTTTCTGCTTCCTTTAATATTATACGAGCGTCATCCTGATTGGAAACGTCAATTAGTAAGCTTGATTTTGTTTCTTTATTGTGAACTACTATGTTCGATCTGTATGCATTGGCATATCGCAGGTGATTAGTTTTGACGGGATAATGACTGTCTCATTGATGTTCATACTATTTTTCAACTACCGGGATTGCTGACACATAGTCCAGCCTATATGTATATTCATTTGATGCTAGTATAGTGCAGCCTGCTATCACGTGACTTATATACTCCTCATTAATGCCATACATTCGGAACTTTGAGTTCATTTGCTGATTGAGTATTTTTCACCAGTGATATCTAGTGTTTAGTAGCTGATCTTGAGCGGCCACTATTAAACTTTCAGTCTTTCCTCCAAGTTTAGAACTGCGTCCTTATCTGTTGTTGATTTGTTACGATTTCTATGAAATTACCCAGCGCCTTATCTTCGAGAAGTTTAATTTTTTTCAGATTCTTTGCAGGCTTTTAGTTTATCCTTACAGCTGCATGTGTCTGTAGGAGATAACTTTCTCTAATTTCCGTAGCTTTCTTGTGCAGTAAATATTTAGGCTTTGGTGTATCTTCCTGTTTTATTATCTGAATAAGCTTATCATCTCCTTTTAGCATATAATCATCAACTTCCACTATTGAAACATCGTAGGCAACTTCCAGTTCAAGTAATCCTCCACATCCGTTTTTTTTTCTTTTAATATACAGTCTTTGCACATTTGCGGTTCATCTTTGATTGTGTTAGCTGATACTTGTTGGAAATTCATCATAAAAGTATATAAAAACAACACTATGTTTTAATTTCCAATATATTTAAAATGACTTGACAATAATACTGGTATTATTACCAAACATTTTTCTTTCTAATTCACTTCTGAAGAAGCCAGTGTATGGTGAAACAATTGTCAAGTCATTTTAAATATATTGGAAATTAAAACAGTGTTGTTTTTATATAATTTTTTCGGTTCATTTGCTGTATTTCATGTCTTCGTCAATCTAAAATCCTATAACTGGCATCGCTAGGTTTTTGATCATGGTTATTTTGTTCTTAGCATCCACATCAGTTTTATTAAAGACAACCATTAGGTTGCCATATTCTGCGGTAATATTCTCTTTTGAGTTTTTCTTCCATCAGTTCATTATTAATACTATCACTTTCGCCTATGCCAATATGTATGTATGTGTCATTGGGTTCTGTGTTTCTGATAGAAATAGCGGCATCTAATTTAATGTTATTACTTTTGACTAATTTTCCTCGTTTGAAAGTTACTGTAGCACACTTATCTAGCTCAAGTTCTATTTTTATATCATCACTGAAGGTTTTGACTATAGAAAAGGATTGTTCTAGCTTATATTCGTCATTGGCGAAAAGTTTCAAGTCATCTATACATAAGACATTGTATTATTCTCGTGAATCTTGTGTTTAACTCCTTGCTAACAATCCGGAGAGTGAGATTAGTGACATAGAGGAAAGCAAAGGTGAGACTGAGTCACACTGAAATATATCCCGCTTAATATGCATCTGCCCTGTTCGAGTATGTCGATTGTTATGGCGCAGGCACATTTGTTATGTTTTTTATTGCAACTACTATTCTTATTAGTTTTTCATAACTTTTTTTCCGTAGTAACTAGTCAACATACAGAAACCGAGCAACAATTAAAACAAGAAAGAGGCAATGCCGAGCAATATCTCAACAAAAAACATGACGAGCAACTTGTTACTCTTCGAAAAGAATTGGAAAAAAAAAAACTGCAAAAATCCCATGAAGAATCTCTGGATATCCTTCGGGAAGAAAATGATTCAATTCGGGAGCAGATTGATGAAAAGCAATCGGAGTTGGAAAAGGCCAATCACGAGAGCTTGAAGTTGAAGCAAGATTACGAGAGCAAGGAAGGAAAATTAAAAGAAGAGGTTCGTATGTTATTTAACGCAATATTATAATTAATAGTATGTTATTCAGTGAATAGTAATAGAAATCACTGCGATTTAAAATACTAAACTTTTTCTAAAAGTATTATAATTATAAAGAAAGTCAATAGAACCAACAATTATCGATGTCAAAATTCAACAGATTTTTGAATTTTAAAAAAATCGTAAAAAATGTAAAACATAATTCATATGTAGTATTTTTTTAATATTATCTAGGTAAGTTAAAATTTTTAGGGAAGTCCTAAAAATTTTATATTGGCACTTATTAAAAATTGAGAGGATTTTGTTAGAATGTGTGATTATACCAAAACTTTTTAGTTTTAGTAATGAAAACAGCATTAAAATAACTTAAATTCAAAAAATGTGGGCGATATTTAAAAGATAAGTAGATTATATTGTAAAGACTGTTGTTTTTTTTATATTCCTAGTCTAAGTCTAACTTTTAGTGGGACGGATTCCTAGCCTGTCAAATCTATCAAAATTCCCTTGGTATAAACTAAAAATTCGATTTTCGTTAGTCAATGTCAAAACTATTATTTCATCAGATGACAGCTTAACAACAACTTAAATTCAAAAATAGGGAAGATATTGCAAAAAAGCAGTTATTATATTGTAAATCTAAGATACAAACATACCAGAGAGAGTATTTTGTGAAACTGGATGCAATTCAAAATAAAAATTTATCTTTGTTAAAAATCTGCTTCAAATCAAGAACATAAATGGAATACGGCATTACTAGTACTTTTTTTTAAAGCCCTGCTCATTGAATATTGCTTACCATTAATTCTATTTTTTTGTCCGACATAAATACATTTAAAAAACATTTTATCCAAATTGAAAAAACAAAATGCAAGAACAATGTTACCAATATAAAAAAAAATGAAAAGAATATAAAAAAAAAGAATTCGGCGTACATAACAATGGCAGTGCTTTGTGAAGTTAAGTCATTAGAACCAAATTTATTTTAATACGAATTAAGCATTTCCTGTAAGTAAAATCTTAGAGTTTGTAAACCGGAAAGTGAGTAGAATATACTGCTTATTCTTATTTATATCTTTCCTGTTTTCTTCAAAAACAACAGCCAGTAGATAGTCATACGGTCTGTCAAGTAAGAACGTATCCGCGATAATTCATTTTTGGTACATGCGATTCTAGCGATTCAACAAAAAATCCATAGAGGGAACCTTTATCTACAATGCATTATAGTAAAAGTATCAGTCGATTCCGACCTTTGGTCGAAATCACGTAAAATCCAAAATGAGTAACTTGTTTGCGCGTCGATTCGAGGCAGTCTTTCTCCCATCCAAAGGGGCCTAAAATGACACATACCGCCGCTGATAAATATATTAAAAAGGCGGTATCGTTTGTAAAGAAGTGGGTAAATCATTTTAACGAGGCGAGAAATGTCGGCGACTTATCAAAACGTGGCTCGGTAGGTAAAATCACTCCGAAAGTCGAAAAACGAATCGTAACTTTGTTTTCACGGGACCCGAAATTGAAACTGTGTCAAGGAGCGGCCCGGCAAAATTAAGAAAATCGGGTTTGATGTCCCATGAGACCAGTCGACAAGGTCTTCGTGCTCATGATGTCAAATTCCGAAGCACGTGGAAGAAACCTAGGCTGGGTGAAAATCACGACGCAAACTGGCTCGCTTGGGCCTACAATAAGATACTAGAGTGGCTCTCACAATCGCCGGACGTCAACTCTATTGTAAATAGAAAGCCGAAAAGAAAGACTTTGACTCAGTTGTCTCGTGAGTTTCGAAAAATTTGGAGATCATTGCCGCGCGAGTATGCAGAAATCTCGACAGCATGCCTGCGATTATTGATGCAGGAGGCGATTAGACAACTTACTAGGGTAATTGTGCCGTGGATAACACACCAAAGAATACATTGCTGGCAAGAAATGTTCTCGAAACACATTTTTTCAAGAATATGAGCGGTCATGTTCTGTCTTGACAGACTGTATCAGCAACATCTAGAATAAAAAAACTTTCTTAAAAGGACGACGCTCATGTAACAAGAGAGGGGCGCACAATAAGCCGATGCAAATATCTTCTAATCAATATAAAAAAAATCTGCATGAGATATTCAAAAAAATGTAGTCTATCTTTGCAGGCAATTGATAGAAATTAAATTTAAGCGATTCTGATGTATATTTTAATAAAATTGCCGCAAATTAGATAGTTTTTTCTGAATTTCTCTGGCAATAAATGAACCACTGTTTGTTTCGTCGTTTCCACAATGTATGGAGGAGTGCCAAGTTCACTTTCACTGTCATTAGAATTATTTTTCGAAGTGTAAAATTTATTAATGTATTAAATAATTCAGTATTTGACAAGGTATTGTCTAATATAATTTTGGCAGAAGTTTTATATAACAGTTTTTGTTTTAATGGCAATTTATCTGTTTCACTGAAAACCCGTCGCATAACGAAAATTCAATAAAATGTTAAGGAATGAGATTTAGCACAAGATTTTTAAAACTTTATTCAAAAATTATTAAATTTTGGGTATTTAGGTCAATTGCTTTCACATCTTATTAAATTGCCAGTAAACTATTTTTTTTGGATCGCATTATTACTTTTTGAGAAATGTTGTGTCCAAATATAGTATTTTCCGCACTGATGCGGACAATACAGTTTTTCCGTATATTTTCACTAGACAATCTGTTATGATGAAATTTAAGCACATAAATAAATATTTATTTTTTATTGTTTATATTAAACTATACAAAACGCACAAATATAAAATTTATACGCGTCATGTCCTGAAAGTGTTATTGTTCGTTCGCTTCCTGCACTAAACTGGTTTTCGAATTTGACATGTAAATACCTATTAAATAGAAACATACGAAGCATTTTAAAATTGACAATTCAAAAAGCTTGCATAGCCCGTTAAGTTTTAAAGATTTTATCTTTCAAATAACATTATCAAGAAGCAACTCAGAAGAAGGTATCACATCTCCTGCTTCACTCTGATAATATCAAAGTTCTAAACTAATATAGTTTAATGATTATTTATATTAACATAAAGAAAGGGGTTGCTCGTTCTTTATTGATTTCCAGGCCAGTCGTCTGTCCATTTGGATGATATAAAAGTTATTGTCTTCCTTTAAAGACCAAATATCATTCAACTAAGGTAAACAGAGATATCATGTCATGTTAATTATATTTAACGATAGTAATAATGATTTATTAGATGATATTATATATACATATATAGCGGCGGGTACAGCTTATAAATAAATAAATAAATAAATAAATAAATAAATAAATAAATATATATATATATATATATATATATATATATATATATATAATATAAATAAATAAATAAATAAATAAATAAATAAATAAATATATATATATATATATATATATATATATATATATATATATATATATATATATATATATATATATATGTTAAATTCGGAAGAATGATAAAAAGTGCTTTATTCAAAGTATGCTCCATCGCTTGTTATACATTTTTTTCCCATCTTTCGGACAATTTGTGAATACCACGCCAGTAAAAATCTTCCCCTTTTGCTGCGTACGAACCAAAGCGCTGCTCAGCAAGTGCGTGACTCATCGATGCAAACAAGTGGTAATCGGAAGGAGCCAAGTCGGGTGAGTAAGCCGCATGGGGTAGAACTTTCCAGCTGAGTGCTTCCAACGTGTCGCGAACTGGTTTTGCCGTATGTGATGGAGCATTATCATGAAAAAAAATGACTTTGTGTTGCCTCTTTCGGTATTCTGGCCTTTTTTCAAGCAGCAAACGGTTGAAATCGGTCAATTGTTGTTGGTAACGTTTCGTATCAACCGTTTCCCCAGGTTTTAACAGCTCATAATAGACCACGCCCCTCTGTCCCATCAAACACAGAGCATCGTCTTTCTGCCAAAGCGATTCGGTCTTGCGGTCGATGTGGATGGTGCACCTGGGTCTACCTATGATTTTTTGCCCTTGAGATTCTCAAAATAAATCCACTTTTCATCCCCTGTAACTATACGATGCAAAAACGACTTCCTTTTGTACCGAGCGAGCACAATGTCACACGCGTTTTGGCGCTTTTGCATTTGCCTGTCGTTCAACTCATGTAGTACCCATCTACCGGCTTCTGAATCTTTCATAGCCGATTGGAAAAAGCTTGTTGACTAACGCCCAATTGCTCGGCGAGTTGTTTTTGTGTTTGTGAATCATCTTCGTCCAACAATGCTTGCAATTCCACATCTTCGTATTTTTTTGGCGGTTTTCCACGTTCCTTGTCTGCAACATCGAAGTCACTACTTTTGAAGCGCCGAAACCATCGTTCACACGTATCTTGCGATGGAGCATGTTCACCATAAGCTTCTCGAAGTAATCGGTATGATTCAACAGCAGTTTTCTTCAAATGAAAACAAAAAATTAATGCTGTTCGCGAATGCTCTTTGTTCGCTATAAATTTCGACATATTGAACACAACAACACAACACTATGCTCATACTTTTCCAATTTATCACTCGTGCGTGTTTGACGGTTGTTGATGACACAACAAAATGGCGCAGTGTCAAATCTTTATAACACCATCTGTTGTCTGAAATCCGCATTTGATACTTGTACACCTGGTATATACATATACATATATACATATATATATATATATATATATATATATATATATATATATATATATATATATATATATATATATATATATAAATTTGGTAATTTGTTATCGACCGTACGTCAATTAGATACGCGTCTGATTATCGGGAATCCGTCTGTACTGTAAAAAAACTCTTGTCTTCTTTAATACTCAATATTTCATTATCGTTTAATAACTTTCTGAGGAGTAACTACCGATTAGATTTAAAATGATAATTTAAAGATCTTAAAATATTGAAATATAAAACAGATAAATATGAACAAACGAATAAATGAAACAACATATGAAATTGTAATTTAGTCCTCGGAATTAAAACTCAACATTTCGATTTTTCTACACAAACTGAGAGCAAAGAGCCTTAGTGAATATGTACTGACGTGAATTCCAAATGAATTTAAAAAAAAACAGAACAACAAAGATATATATATATATACATATATATATATATATATATATATATATATATATATATATATATATATATATATATATATATATATATATATATATATGCACAATTTTTTCGGTGTAATTACATGAATTTAGCATTCGCTAATTGCTAATTATGATTTGGTGTATATGTATAATAACTTCTGATATATAGCATCGGAATATAAAAAAATTCTCTTGATGTAATTTGATTACATCTTTCGAGTTCTACGATATTAATACGTTAAATAATCAAATCAATAGAAAACTGCACATTCTAAGTTTCAAGGACCTATAAATACTCAACTGCATATTGTAAAATACGGCAGAATTATCCCTAAAATTTTATAAGTATGACAACTATGTACAATCAGCCAATTTAGCTAATCAGCCAAGTTGCTAGTGCATTGACGATTGGCCGCATTTTACTGTAAATAACTTAGTTTCTTAGTGTCTGCTATTTTATCGACTCAATGAAAGAAAATATATTGTTGACATGTTATCTAATAAGCGGTATAATAACAGATATACCTGCTAGAGAACCACAGACAATCGACTTAAATCGATCTCAGTTATTTTGCTAACATCAACCAATCACAGACCTTGTCATTGGTTGATTTTAAACGATCTTAGGCTAGACGAAGTAGGGGAAGGGGAATTTATCGATTGGCTGTGGTTCCACCTCGGTTCTGCAACTGGTCGTTTAATTTATAGTTTAATTAACGTTTTGATCCAATAACTAAATAGTAGACGTCACAATTAATTATACACTCCTGCAATTTTTTTACCTTTTCTCTCAGGTGTATACATTTTATTTTACATATATAGACATATACGAGGCTGGTTTGAAAAGCCCGTGCAAAGTCCGAGAGATGGCACCACCGGCGCGTATCGAGGTCATGTTTAGTTAGTAGCATCTCTTGAATGAACGCACACCAAGTTTCAGCCATATTGGTCTATTTCTTTGTGTTTGGCATTCGTGTGAATCAAGGAAGTCGAGTGATTTTCAAGAAATGGACGAAAAAGAATTTCGTGTGGTGATTAAACATTACTTTATGAAAGGCAAAACGCCTCAGGAGACTAAAGAGAAGCTTGATAAACATTATGGTGACTCTGCACCTTCGATTAGAACAGTTTATAAGTGGTTTCAAAATTTTCGGACTGGCCATATGGGCACAAGTGACGCTGAACATTCTGGACGGCCTGTGGAGGTTACGACTCCAGAAATCATTGATCAAATCCATGATATGGTGATGGATGACAGAAGAGTTAAGGTGCGTGAGATTGCTAGTGCTGTGGGCATCTCGACTGAACGGGTACATAATATTTTGCATAAACATTTGGACATGAGAAAGCTATCCGCAAGATGGGTGCCGCGATTGCTCACGCTTGACCAAAAACGGAATCGTGTGAAGTGTTGCAAGGATGGTTTGCAGCTGTTCCAGAAGAATCCGGAGGACTTTAAGCGTCGTTTCGTCACTGTGGATGAAATATGGATACATTACTATATTCCTGAGACCAAACAACATCCCATCTAAACAATGGGTTACCAAGGGAGAATCTGCACCAAAAAAGGCGAAGACCGTTCCTTCGGCCGGAAAGGTTATGGCCCACAAGAAAGTCCTTTTCCATCACGACAACCCACCAGCACACACCTCAGCAGTTGTGGTCGCAAAATTAATGGAAATAGGAGTCCAACTCGTTTCACATCCCCCCTATTCTCCAGACTTGGCTCCCTCGGACTACTATTTGCTCCCCAATTTGAAGAAATGGCTGGCGGGACAAAGATTTTATTCAAACGAGGAGGTGATTGCAGACACTAATGGATATTTTGCAGACTTGGACAAATCCTATTATTCGGAAGGGATCAACAAACTAGAACATCGTTGGATGAAGTGTATAAGCCTAAAAGGAGACTATGTCGAAAAATAAAAAAGGTTTACCCCAAACACATAAGTAGTTTTTATTTTTGCACGGACTTTTCAAACCAGCCTCGTATATATATATATATATATATATATATATATATATATATATATATATATATATATATATATATATATATGTAATATTTCATTGTGCAGAATTTATTGCATTATTTGTAAATTGAATATCAAACTTGAAACATAAAATCAGAATAGGTAAGTTACTAGTTATTAAAGAATTTATTGGTTACAGCAAGGTTACAAACCTATTAATAGCTTTGTCAATCCAAGATCGTCTATTTTTTTATAGCTGCACCTCAGAACAGATTTCATTTATTTGTTTATGAGCAATCCTTTTCTACTTTTTATGAGACTGCAATTGTGATGAACAACCTGACAGAGTTAGGCATTACAGCTCTACTGGAGAAACCATTCTGTTGTCGAAACCGGTCTAAATTACTAAGATTCGCAGAAAATATTGTCTCTGGTAGACCAGTAAAGCATATATGTAATACTCCTATATAGCTAGATTGTAAGAGAAGTGTGTCGTCGTTTGTAGAGTATAGACGATCGTTTCTCTCTCGCACTCTAGCTCGGAACTTCGCACGAACTGTGCATGCGTTTAATTATTATATAATATAATTCTATGATAATTATTATTCGTTTAACCATATAATTTGTCACTTTATTACATAAAAATATTCCATCCCTTTTTTTCTTTATGTACAAAACGAATGCATTATATACTTCATAGTGTATATAAGTCTCCCCCATCCTTTTCAACATTTAAAGTGAATTTATAATAAGACACGTATTAGATCGATGGGAAGAAGGAATTAATATAGGTAGTCGTCGGCTTAGTCACCTTCGATATGCAGATGGCACTCTAGTGCTTGCAACAAGGCAAGAAGAGCTTTTAACCATAATTAAAAGACTTCAGGATATCAGTGAAGAATAAGGTCTACAAATATGTAGATAATAGCAAGATGAAAATTCTGATAGCCGAGAGGGAAAACAATAACTTCCCTAATACAGCAAATTAATGGATATGAGCGGTTAGTAGCTTCACGTATTTGGGAGCTTTGATCAATAACACTGGCAACTGTGAAGATGAAATACGTCGAAGAATACAACACAGCTCTGACTCAACTCAACTCACAAGGCTTTGGAGATCTAGGGACATTAGTCGTAATACGAAAATAAATCTAATAGACACCCTCTCCTCTCTCCATATTCAGGTATGCATCTGAAACCTGGACTATATGCAGCGCTGATAGACGCCGTATAGACGCGTTTGAAATGTGGTGCTGGCGGAGGATGCTGAGAATTCCGTGGATAGCTCAGTGAACAAATGCTTCAGTCCTTAATGAGGTCAAACCGAAACAGAGACTTTACACCACAGTCTATGCTAGCATCCTAAAGTATTTTGGTCACATTACACGTGCTGATAATATAGAGAAACTTATAGTGCAGGGCAAACCAAATGGAGTGAGGCGACGCGGAAGATCATCTAGCCGTTGGATGGATACGATCGAGATGCTGTTGGGTACCAATATGGAACAAGCTACAAGATAAACAGCTAACAGAGAACGTTGGCGTGCCAGTATTAGAAACGTCGCCAATATGTATATATAGCCAAATATGTCTGACAAGACATTCAGACTAGAGGAGAAGGAGTGTATATAAGAGGCGCGCATGCGCGCCAGTAATATGCTCTCTTCTTGCTTCTCTCTTTAATGGCACTCACTTCGCTTACAGGCGAAGATAAGGCGCTAGTTATATAGGAGTATTTACATATATGCAATAAGGAGTATGCTCTTATCGCCTTTGCGATCGCATAAGATTTTATTTTTAAACCCACATCCAATGCTTCAATTATAGTCATATTTTTATTTTAGATTGAGATCATCAAGCAACAGAGGGACAAATTTAAATATCAAATTGAGAAGTTAGAAAGCGACTTTCAAGAAAAACTGAAGTCACTTGTGGAAGAGAATAAAAGGCTGAGGGATGAAAATGATAGGTTACTTAGTTACGGAGATGATAAAGATATTGGAATGCAGGTTAGTTTTTACTTATTAATTTGATATATAAAATTACTTCATGTAACTCTCAATGTTTTTAAAGATATAATGAGTATCGAGTATTGTAAAGTCAAAATTGAGACAATTGTTTTTTGTATTTTGAAAGAGCTTTATTAAACCAAATATGTGGCATTTTATTCGATGACCTTCAGCAATTTTTCTGATAACATCATAATTCTACTCAGTATATATCACCACTACACCAAACACTTTATTTTTGCACTCGACGCGCGTTTCGCTAACCATGTTAGCTTCATCAGGAGCGATGATTGACTGAACTTTAAATTTCTTTAAAAACCAAATATTTGCAGCTACTAATCCAATCGTACTACTGTACTTACGATAAAGGTTTAATTCCGTTGACCGTGAAGCCATCTCAACTAAGTTGGGAATGTGGAATCTTTGACACAATGATACTACTCAGTATATATCACCACTACACCGAACACTTTATTTTTGCACTCGACTCGACTCGCTAACCATGGTAGTTTCAACAATCATAGTCAATCATCGCTCCTGATGACTCTAACATGATTAGGGAAACGCGCGTCGAGTGCAAAAATAAAGTGTAGTGGTGATATATATTGAGTAGTATCATTGTGCCAAAGATTCCACATTCCCAGCACAAGCCTCTTTTTAAACTAACGTAACATTCATTCAGGGAGTTCTACAGAGGCCAAAAAAAATGATAGTCTAAGGGTGCAATATCAGGGCTATACGGTGAATGTTTTACAGTTTGTACAGTTTTATATGTTTTGAGGGTACTATAGCCTTAATATCTGCCACGGAGACCGGTTCCTGTGGGAGTAAACCTTTTTTTTTCTTGAAAAAAATGGGCTCAAAAAATGAACTCGTCGCCGAGTGGCAGATATTCGAGATATAGTTAGTTTAGGACCCAAAAAGAAATGAAAAAATATTATTTGCCATAGATCCTGGTTCATTAAATTTCTATGAATTTTTGAACCTGTAAAGTTTTTGGACCACCTGAAGTCATTCGAGAGCGGCAAATAAATAAACCAGTGTTCAAATACTCTAATACGAGGTAAAATACCGAATATGTGCCATGAAGTCCAGTCCCTCCTTTTACCAGCAGAATTTTTATATTTTTAATGCAAAGCTTAAGTTATATGCATATTAATTTTTCTTATTCGCATTATTACCTAGCTGTGATGCATGAGTTCATATGTTTTTTTGACACGTTAAAGTGGAATTTCTAACCCATTTTTACTAAAAATTTATTAATTTTTGTTACAAATAAATATTTTTTTTTCTATAATAATTTAAAATAATATTATTTAACTCGCTAAATTTAAATTCTCTGTTCATTTTTTAAAACTTGTGGCGTGTTAAAAAAATTGCCCTCCCGTTTGGGCTCAATTTTGTAACCTTTTAATAACGTCCCGCATGTTGAGGCGCAATTTTGAAACGTCTTAACTTCTTTGCTTTTAATAAATATTATATTTATTAAATAGAAGTCGTTATTTGCCCCTTAAGTATATCATAATTTCTGAGAATGAATTGAGTGGATATTCATACTGAAAGACCTAAAGAAATTAGACATAAACTAGCTCAGTCTTTTGGTAGAGAAATATGGATAAGAGATAATTTTTGTACGTCTTTTGAAAATAGTCTCTATAGTTGTTTAAAATTTTGGTTGTACAGATTTTGGGCACCATTCATTTTAAAATAAAAAGAATCTAACTTCAGCTCAAAAAATGAAAAAATACTGAAGGGTTATGTAGTTGTTAAAAAAAATTTAATATGGTACAACCGTTGTGTCCTGAAAGATAAAACGGGCAATTCAGTGAAACGCTAGATTTAAATAAAGAAAAGGGTTTATTAATGACAAAATTAAAAGTTCTAACTTCGCTACACTTATACTACTACTAAATAAAATCTCTTCATCTAGTAGATTGTACGATTAAACAAGAGTCTTTAAATCAGGATTCTAATTAAAGGCTTAGCTAAACACTATGTTAAAAGTTCGTGGGATTAACTTTATGAGTTACACGTGCTGAATAGGCGATGTAAAACGCACTTGTCAGCAGGAAACTAGATCTATGGATTGATATACTGATGACTTACGGTTTTTCTATGAGTTTTTTTGGCCTGTCCTGGTGAGATATTCATAACACTGGTGTTTCCACCTTGGCTACCCCAGTTCCCTTTGGGCTACTAAACATTTCTTGACCCCTAAAGGTCCGGGAATAAGCAGGATATTTCAAGGAAAAGGCCTTGAATTTGAAAACTAAAACCGTTTCTGCACTACTACATTACTAATAAACGAGTACGGCAACGTGGTAAAAAAAAACCTACTGGGCGGCTTACTGAAGGAAAAGCCCTCTCTGGCTACATGATCAAAAGGAGAGCTCACTGCGGCTCTATGATGGGAAAAAAGCCCTTACTACATCTCGGCTGGAAAAAGCCTATATTCATGCCATCCGGACCCTTAAATATGTTTCTCCCTTCCTTAAAATCACGTCTTCAAGATGGCTACTTCCCGGATACAAACTTTAGCCAATCGAGCGCATTCGCAAATTAAATAGGTCCAGTAGGAGCCCGCAATGCACACTGTAAAATAAACGGCTCAAAATTTCAAAACACTATTTTAAACTACACTGCTTAAAAGTTAGTAAGTAAAGTAAAGTAATAAATATAAATTATATTATATATTAACAGTGTCGTAACATGATCTTAAAATCTAGGAAAAAATTAATGTTACAAACTCAATTATTTTATTATTACTGACAATTTATTAGAATTATGTTAATTTTTATTTGGGAATTTAACAGAAATATTTTTATTTAATTGCATATAAATAAACTGATTAGCTCTTAATTGGCAAATGGATTAGAAATTCAGGCAGCCAGTCAAAATTCATCTAAAAAAACTTGGGTAGAGCTCGTAAAAAGTTTAGCGCTTAATAAATTTAGATTTTTAGTATAAAAATAAATTATATCAAATTCCTTTTTTTTAGATAATTGCTTAAAAAAATTGTTAATAACAATTAATAGGCCATTTTTTCAAAAAACTAATTGCAGATCAGATTCTGCGTCTCAAAAAAACATAAAGTACACTAGAGTGGAGCCGCAACGCTCAAAGTTTAAAAAGAACACAGTGAAACTCGGGGTGGCTTAAACGTGTAAAATTTTAATTCTTGACGTTTTTTGGAACACTCTTATGGTCTATCATGTTAAAAATCAATAATTTCAAATGTACTATCCAATATAGCTACCAAAAAAAATTTTTTGTAATTATATGTTAAAAAAGGTTTTTGGGGCTTTTGAATATAAATTTTAAATAATAAATATAAACAAAATTTAAAGGTTAAATATAAAAAAATATATAGAGTGAAATTGCACTGAAAATTAAAAAATATATTTGAGCATCTCTCGAGACCCTGCCGCATGTGTATAGTATTTGAAAGAAAAACAAATTACAGGACGGGCGCGCGCGTTTTCAAAAAAATTTATGCGTTATTGCAGCAAAAAATTTAATTTATTTTAATAAAGAGCCAGACTCCACGGCAGATAACTTTTTTTAGTGTCTACAAACCTCAACGAACATATTAAAACAAATTTCATTTGTTCCTCTGTGGGTTCAGGTGGGTCCATTTTTCTGCAACTTTGGACCGTTATAACTTTGGATTGACCCAGTATCCATGGCAGATATTCATCTTTCAGTCATATTTCATAGAAATAAAGCTATACCCAGATTATCTGCCACTCAGCGGTAGGTTCGTCCACCAACTTTTTCTTGTGGCTTTAAAGTGCATTTCCAGGAACAGGAACCGGATTTGTGGCTTCAAACTACCTGGAGGGACTAAGGGGGCATAATTAACAAAGTGATACTATTATTTGCCACTCTTCGATGAGGTCGCATTTTGGTCGTGCGCTCCCGGACTTATATATGCATCGTACTGATCGGACTTTCTTTTGAAAGATACTAGAATAAATGCGTGCCTCGCACGGACTTTTATTTAGTCATAAATACTTAATAATTGATATATTTTTAATAAATAATTCAAAGTATCGTTAATTAAACATAATTTTTATTATATATCATGTAAAAGTATCAAGGTTATTATAAATAACACGTGATTGCTTGCGACGAGAAGCTACGTTGCCACATTCATTATGCTTTGAAAACCAAATTATTTCGCGTCTTTCTCTAACATAATGCTCTTTCTATCTTCTCGCAAGAAATACCTTAAGTATTTAACAAAGAAATTGTCCGTCTTGAAATTTTTTGTTATTTGCTACGGTTGAATAAGTTTCCAAATGCTTCAGCTCGAAATATGAAAAACTTTTTTTTGACATAAGTAAAATTTGAATACATGTTCGTAAAGAGTAACTGAGAGTAGTAAAGAAAATTGGGTCAAATTTCGATAGGGAAACTTTTTGTATTGTCGTAGATTCGCAAAGCTTTTAACATTACGCTGAAAAAAAAACATCTCATTTCAATTGTTATCAAATCGCATAGAATACGTAAGATTGGCAGATCCTCTAAAAATCATGCTATAAAAATATTATAACTGAACTGATAACTACCACCAACTTATTTCAATTAATAGATAAATCTTAATAAGACTGCTAAAAAAAATCATTTTGATGGTAGTACAGGCTGTTTAGCAACAATTAACCAATATTCAGTTTTTTTTTTGGTGGGTGGTATATTTTAATACACAAAGGACATTCTATACGGATAAAAAATTGACAGCATTCACGCATTAAACATTAAACAGTGGATGGTACTTTTATCTATCTATTTTTTTTCATCAGGGAAGTTTCACTTTTATTAAGCTTTATATAAACGGATCTTATTTTATACTTACAGTCTGTCGAGATAATTCATTTTTGGTGGATGCGATTCTAACGAATCAACAAAAAATCGGTAGAGGGGACACATTTTAGTAAAAGTATCAATCAATTCCGAACTTTCGTCGAAATCACGTAAAATTAAAAATGAGGCACTTGTTTGCGCGTCGGTTCAAGGCAGCCTTTCTTTGTTCCCATCCATTAAAATAACATATTCCACGGCCGCTAAATATATTAAAGAGTCGGTATCGTTTGCGAAGAAGTGAGTCGGTCTGCAAAGTCACTCCGAAAATCGTGTCTTTGTTTTCACGGGACCTGAAATTGACGTTGCGTTAAGGAGCGGCAAAATTAAGAAAATCGGGTTTGAATGTATCCTAATGAGACCATCTGACGACATCTTCGTGCCCATGATGTCAAATTCCGAAGCACGTTGAAGAAACTTTTGCTAAGCGAAAATCGCGTCGCGAAGCGGCTCGCTTGGGCTCACGATAAGATACTAGAGTGGCTCTCACAATCGCCGGACGCTAATCCTATTGAAAACGTTGGATCTCTTGTAAAGAGAAAGCTTAGAGGAAAGACTCTGAGGACTTTGACGCAGTTGTCTCGTGAAATTCGAAAAATTTGCAGAGTATACAGAAAATCTCGTCGACAGCATGTCTCGAAGATACCAGGCGATTATTGATGCACGAGGCGATTGGACAACTTACTAAAGTAATTGCGCCGTTATTAGTACACGAAAGAATACATTGATGGTAAAAAATTTTCTTGAAACATATTTTTTCAAAAATACGAGCGGTCACGTCCTTACTTGACAGACTGTACAATGTTCCGCATCAGCTGATTGACCCCTTACTGCTGTTAAATAAAATTATACTTTTGTGAAACAGAATATTTCACACCTCAATGATAAATCGTGGCTTCTATTATACTGTTAGAAAATTGAGTAAGCCGAAGAGACAATATTCGACTAGTAATCGATTTGTGCAAATTCGACAAGTGATGTAGACGATAGCCTGTATCTCTATTAATGTTTTAGCATTAGTAACCCCTTCTATGCCCCGTCCATCTTTTAAATGCATCAAATTTGATCATTTTTAACCAAAACCAGGAAAAGTCCTTATAATACTGTTAAAACTATACCCCTATACCTTTAACCCCTTTCCTCTGAAGCGATATCGCTCAAAAACAATAGGTCCGTTTCCTACTCTAGCGAGGGAAGCCGGCAATAATAGATTAATTCACGCCAATTTAGGAATATTAATATAAAATAATACTCGTTCATTGATGTAATTTCCGAGCTGTTACCACTTAGAATTTAAACGACATAACCTGATCGATTTTAGCGAATGGACAATATTTGTCTTCACTGCAGAAATGTCACTGACTATATTAAATTTTCAAATAGAAGGAAGGAAAATAAAATAAAGGAAGTGTTAGATCATTTTGCATGTGATGAAGATATTTAGAACTGAAGACTAATATCTTCTTATAGAGATATATTTCTGTTGAAGTTAGAAATAATAAAAAAAATAATAAGATATTCGGATATATTGGCTCCATCCCCTTTATATTTTAACTCTGAAAAATTTGCTGAAAATTTCTTTACTACCGAAATAAAACCCAAGAAAAATTGTTGCAATTATTATCACTGTACAAATTTTATCAGCTGCCACCTCTTCCATTCCCTTCTCCACAAGCAATATCTCTCAAACATTACAGGCTTCTTTCCTACTTCATTATGTATACCAAATTTGAAATCGATATCTGGTTTCGTTTAAAACTTATCATGCCAACAGGGAAAAAAATTAAAACTTAACAGAATGCAAAAATTCTCTTTATATAATATTTAATTTATTAAGGGTATAATTATCATTAGCCAGTGACAAAACTGTCTCATTATTTTTTTTTAATTGTGTTTAAAAGAAGCTTGATATACTCAGTTGGGTCGGACAGTAGGCCTTTGTAAAGTATCATTTTTATTGCAATCAAAAATCTTACGTAAGCCTAATAAAAAAATACATTTGGCGAACGATATTTGGACAGACAGTCTGTAGAAACATTCTGACTCACCTGTATATAATAATCAAAAGATAACAGGTGGTATAAATAGACCCTATACATTCCTTCAGACCTTCTCATAAGCACAGGTTTGATGTCCATCTAAGAAATATTTTAAATTTATCTGTATTAAAAAATTTTTTTTTTTTTCAGGAGGTGCAGTCTTTGAGGGTGGTGTTTGAATTAAAACAAAATGAAGTAGCAGAACTAAGAAAAACTTTAGGGCAAGCCAATCAAAAATTAGAAATCTTGGTTGGTGCCGAAGAAAAAGCGTCAGCTTTACAAGCAAGGTGTGAAGATTTGCAACATCAGCTTCAAAGAAAATGTGAATATGAACAAACATTAATACAAGAAAACCAAAAGCTAAATGACTCATTTAGGGAAGAAATGAACCAAAGAAGAAGATTAAATCAACACAATGAAGAGCTACAATGGAAACTTAGGCAAAACAAAGAAGTTATTACGAAAGTTATGGAACAAGCTGAGGAGTCAGTTTTCAATAGAGCTAACATTTATAGTTCAAGCTTCAACGAGAAGCACCACACCTCAAAAACAAATTTGGAGCGGACCTTGTCGTTTAGAGAATCCTCTTTCTTTGGCAAAAGTAGTAATACTAGTTTAGATGGTTCTAATAGAGGCAGAAAGTCAAAAAATTCAATCGATTTCGATGACGATCTTTCTCCGCCCTCATCTCCAAAAGTAAAAGGAGTTGTCGAGAAATCGGATTCCGTTAGTTATGTCTTAGATTTAGATGAAAGCCCAGAGGTAGTTGCATCTAGAATTGTTCGAAGGAGCTTTAGAAATACAACGCCTCCCAAAAATACTCCAACTAAATCGCCTTCTAATAAACGCCCAAGAATTCGCAATCCTCTAAGTATGAGCGCATCATCTAGTTCAATAATCCCTATAAACAAAGACGAATGTGATAGGCCACGGTCGGCTTCTGCAAGAAACGGAAATTCTGACGATGACGTTTTCTTATGGGCCAATCCCCAGAGCTCACCAAGAAGTTATGACAGGGAAAAACAAAATGAAAGCTTTGGACCTGCTCATTCCAATATAAAACTAGATGACAACCTAGATCTAGATGAAGATGCTGAAGTCGATATACAACTCCCAGCCTTGCCAAATGAAATGGATAAAAGAAATGGCATTCTGACGTTACCTAGTCCAAAACGTTTAGCTGGTGATGCTGTTGCTTCTGACAGCAATTCTGAAGATGAAAGTACTAGTTCGTCGCAATTGTGAAATAAACTGTTCTTATATTTATGTTATAATGATAATGCCGAATTTTAGAGAAAATTTAATAGCTTAGTGGGAGTTACATTACACTTTGTAAAGTTCAAACACGTAAGCTTTTAAAGACTGCTTTATAATTTATTTAATGAAATACAAATGGGTTTCTAATTATTATGCATCTATACAAAAATGAATTATTTGCTGTTAGTATGAACCTAACCAGCTCATTTATTTTTATACACGTCTTATTGCTGCCATACATGTTTGAAATAAAAGTATCTGAGACAATAAGAAGTTTTTAAATTTAATAAATGTATAATTAAGACTTTTGGAAAAGGAAGGGATAATGTATGATCACGGTCTAATGTAAGTGTGTAATGTTTAATATATTAATTTATTGCAGAAATTTTTTAAAATCGAAATATTATTTATTTAAGGGTAAGGCCCCTCCAGGTCCCAGGAAAAAAGACTAATTTCGGGAATTTTTTTCAAGAATATAATAAAAGCAGTCGACAATTTATTTGAGTACTTTATTAAACAAATATTTAAGTGTTCAAAAATATTTTTTTATCTTT
This sequence comes from Pachyrhynchus sulphureomaculatus, assembly GCA_019049505.1. Taxonomy (NCBI): domain Eukaryota; kingdom Metazoa; phylum Arthropoda; class Insecta; order Coleoptera; family Curculionidae; genus Pachyrhynchus; species Pachyrhynchus sulphureomaculatus. The sequence goes on from CM032456.1 coordinate 169,768,722, forward strand.
TTAATTTAAAAGGGCCGCTTCAGAATCCAATACGACAAGGCACCTTTTATGCAAGGCCTGAAAGGGGCGAAACATTGCTGCCGTAGAACAAAAAAAACTAAAAAATGTTAATTAATACATGTCAAGAACTAGTGGATAACGTACGAATTTTGCAGTAAGTTATAAACTTCCTTTTTATAAACAATTTTACGTGAAATTTTTAGGTGAAAAATGAACTTTTTTTTTCAAATGTGCACCATTTTTCGAAAAAAAAAAAAAAAAACTAAAAAAAACATACAAAAACCGAAAGATAAAAAAAACGATATTTTCAAATTTTCTTACGTTATCTACTAGTTTTTGACATATATTAATGAAAATTTTTTAGGTTGAAATCTACGGGAGCAATCGTTTCGCCCATTTTAGGCCTCGCATTAAAGGTGCCTTGTCATTATGGCTTCTGAAGCGGCCATTTTAAATTAAAAAGGTAAAAAGAAATATTTTTGTATACTTAAATATATGTTCAACAGTGTTTCTCAAATAAATTTTGGACTGCTCTTATTATACTCCTGAAAAAAATTTCTGAAATTAGCCTTTATCCTGGGACCTGAAGTGGTCATAGCCCTTAAAGATATTTAAGATTAACTAGGAATATTGGAAACCCTTGTTACAAAGAAAGTGGATAGAACTTTCTCGACTAGAATACTTACTATTTATAAAAAACGACATGAAACTCCCACTACATAAATCATTTAACGGCTTTTAAAGCGAATTGTTGATCTATCCTACATTTTATTAAAGTAACTGAATTTTTAGTCATTTTTTTATTCTGTGTTGAATCGCTAACTCTAGCAGCACATAGTGTAAACAAAATAATTGCGAATAGTGTTGGCATTAAGAATAACTCTTTTTTAAAAATGCTAAAGTGATAACTTTATTAGTTATTTTTTGTGACTATTGTGTTTTAAAGATTTTTCTTATTACAATTTAGATTTTTGTACATTATTATTACTATAATAATGTGACACTATAGAGTGTCCATTCGGTGTGTTATTGTTTGAGATGTCGTACCAGGTTTGCTCACCGAGGAAAAATTTAATTCCAAAAGTTAATTATTTAAAAAGGAAGTTTTATTTTTCATTACAGAGAATGCTCTGCAGCAAAACAATAAAGAGAGATAGAATTTGAAAGAGGATACTATCTTGTATATTTTTAATATATATGGTTACTTCTAGATATATTATGCTTGACGATATATTAAAAAGACATTATTATTATATTTTATATAATTATAAAATTACCTAGAGACCAGCGGCGTAGTCACTTTCAAGGGCGGAGGAGGGCATATGAATACAAAGGATGTTTCTTTAAGAAAAAAAAACAGAGAACACTATAGGTGGTGCTGCTTATAGACGGGCGTATCAATTGACAAACTCACAACATCAATCTCCTTATAAAGAAAAAAACCCTCGTGCACTGGAATTCTAAAAGCTTTCACTTCTTACTACACAGTAAACTAAAAATAGATGACGCGGGGAGGCCGTCAATTATAAATGTATTATGTGTCACGGCAACGTGGACGGGTATCATGGGATCCCCGTCAATATGTCTCATTGGAGATAATAGTAAAAAGTGTAAAAATTCCTATCGGGGCGGGGAGGTGAACCCTAAGAAAAAAAATTTCACAAAAAACGCCCAATAAAAAAAAAATCCGCGTCTAAGGGGCATAATTTTTATAGTCATAGGACTGATTGAGCATATGCCCTCTTATTTACGCCACAGCTATAAACAAATATGTTTATATTATATTATTTATATATATATATATATATATATATATATATATATATATATATATATATATATATAAAAATATAATTTAACATTTAATATAAACATGTAAAAAGGGCGTTGCTTCGAAAGTACCATGTTATACGTCTAGTTCAAGGTTTTGAAAGACAAGGGATCAAAAAATAATGACATTGTTCTATTATTTTCAACTTTACCAGAAATAGTATCTAGAGGAAAATATCAGTTTTCAATTCTAAACATTTTCACCACAAGGGAAATAATGGCATATATCTTCGATTTTATTTCATTACATTCTATTTGAAAATTTAATATAGCCATTTGCGTAGTGGAACAAAATATAAAACCTCATTAAAATCAGAATAGGTTATGTCATTTAGACTCCAAGTGATAATAACTGGACCATTATTTGACAATACTGGCGTAAATTAATCTGCTTTCGACTTTTGTACTGCCCTCTACAGAATAACAAAGGAATCTACAGTTTTGAACGATTTCACTTCAAGAGAAGGAGGATGAATGTGGTGGAGGTGGTTAATTTTTGTATGATTTTTTAGATCTGAGTTTTATTCCTGGTTTTTGGTCGTAATATTAAACAGATTTTATGTATAATTATCTACACATAAGGGATTAAGGTGGAGGGAGCTTCCGCCAGTTGTTGATAAATTTTACTTACAGTGTCGTACTATTTAGAATGTTATTAAGCCTAGAATTTGAAAACATTAGCTTGTACAAGTTACTCTACATGTCTTACACCTAAATTTAATACATCTAATATCCAAGATAATAACGTTTGGAAGTAACTTTTTTTACCTTTTGATGGATTTGCAGCGCCTGAAAGTACGGGCAGACTCCTGGAATAGATATGAAATACACTGAATGTATATTTCCATACGATTCTGCATGGACACCCGCGGAGTGGGAAATTTCTGATAGTCACCATCAAAATCATTATCATTTTATTTAAAATTAAGGCATAAAATAACTGTTCCACTGGGATCAGGTTGCAATTTTTCAACAGACACATAACAAGACGCAGCGTTTTCGCTGCGGAAACTATAGGACCGTTGTGCAGACATCAGTGGTCCAGCTATATTTTATAAATAATGTTGTGATATTAACTTTTTAACGTCCAATGACATTGACGTTGGCCTACTAATTGACTTACTTTTCATTCCAGATAATTTCCTCTAAACGCGGGTTCCGCGAAAGTAGCTTCTGCATCATCGCTACGCAAAGTTTTTGCTCGTACTCGCTACATTATTTAACTGGACTATAGCAACATGAAAACAGATTTGTTCCAATATGTAATTGAACTTTCATGTTACTATAGTCCAATTAAATAAATTTTAGCTACTTGTTATAAGCATGTCAGAAATCCCCACCGCATCGATGTACGCTTTACGTTTCATAGTACTTCGTATATTAAAGGATCAATCAACATCATATTTTTAAATGGGACACCCTGTATATTATCTTGTCGACGATTAAAACCTTTCAACCTGAGGTAAAACTAATTATGATTAACTTTCCAATTGTGCTACAAACATTTAACACAGTTTTACACGAAAACCAGTCCTTTTATACGAAACGCACGCCGTAAACAAATAACATATGAGACCCTGATAGTGGACTTGACAGTGTGTTTGCTTGGCGCTTTCCTGTTCTAATATTAAATATTGACCATCACGTGATTACACGGGCCTTAAACTAACGGATCCCAAGAGTCACAGATTTAAATATACTAAATATTATCATCATCAGCTTATACTATCCACTGCTAGACGAAAGCCTCCCTCAAGTCTTGCCACCTTTTTCTGTTCTGGACCACTTGTACCCAATTTCCAGTCACTCTCTTCAAATCATCAGTCGACCGACTCGATAGTCTACCTCTAGTTCGGCAGGCTTCGGATCTTGGTCGCCACTCTATAATTTTTTTGTCCATTGTCCACCCTTAGACCTAGCAACATGTCCAGCACAGTTCCATTAGGATGTAGAATGAATTTCACAATTTCAGTCTTGTACCCTCGTTCTTTTCCTAATAATGTGATTTGAGATGTGATTTCTTAAGAGTAACGCCTAACATTGACCTCTCCATTTTGCTTCGCATGGCATATATTTTGTTGACACTTTGTTCCTCAATGTGAGAGTATCGGCTCCAAACGTAAGAATGGGTAGACACATCTGTCAAAAACTTTTTTTTAAGCACATCGGAAGATTAGATTTTAATATATAGCTCAGTTTGCCATATGCCGTCCAGGCGAGACTTATTCTTCACTGAATTTCATATGTTTGGTTATCTCGGCCAATGCTGACTTCATATCCTAGGTATTTATATCAGGTGTACTTGCTCGATCTCCACGTTATTCAGTTTTATAGTGTCTTTTAATGTAAGATTTGTCATAAACTGAGTCTGGGATAGATTGATTTTTAAACCAACCCTTCCTGGTGCTTCTTGAAGCAAGTGCACTAAACTACTACTAAATATGACGTTATGAAAAAGTAAATATATACATCTAATAATTAACAGGTTTCTAAAGATCCAAAAATACACAGTATGTCCCTTTAAAGATTAGATGTTACTCTATATTTAAACATAAACACCAGTGGCAGCCAAAATCTCTTCTCTACATGGTATAAAAGAATTTCACACTAAATGGACACTCTAAAAGTAAAGCTATGTAAAAAAACATTATTTTTCTTTTTACGCTATTATTTTATGGGTTGTGATTTAATTTACAATTATAGGAATTTATATTGATTATTCCCTATTTCAGTATTAGAAGTGTGTGGGATATTATGCGTCTTAGTACAACATACGGCTAACCTGTGTATATTTTTTTATGTATATGATGTTACTTTGTTTCTTGTTAATTTTGAGTGTTTAATATTTATTTGATTACTTAAATTGGGGATGTATGTATTTAAATTGTTAGGACCAAATATAGAGATTTCCACATTTCGTATTTATTGTATAAAGAGTTGCAAATGTTTCATTATAATAAAGTTAATACTTATTACTTATCAATGTTTGTATTTTTTTAAGTATTCCTAAACATTTACAATATTTCTTCCTTCGACATTCCTGTACTGCCATTCCACAACACCATGGCCTTTTATTCCATTAATTTCAACTACACAGGAGCATTCATATACTTTTGCTTCCCACTCCTTACTTATATAAAAATAAGGAGCGTCTATAATATTTACTTGCATTACATATCCGGTATTTCCTAAAAAAAAATAAAAGTTCTAAATTCCCAATCTGTCAGCATAAAGAACACCCCACCCCTAAGTTTTGCTCGATTTGCTGCTATAATCCATACATACAGGTTGCCCCATGTGTATGGAATGATTCGACAGTATTTATTAATCAGTGTATCAAAAAAATGTTTATATAAACGTTATAGGGTGTTATACGGCGCACATGCTGACGTTGACAATAAAATGTTTTGAACTGTCATGTCAGTTCGAAGAAATTACGCCATCTTAATTTTTTTTAAATGGAAAGCCCAGTATATTATATTATTTTTGAGTCCTACTAAAAATTCTAGATATTATTTGTCTAAGATATCATATGTCTGAATTGAACTGTATCAAACATTTACTGTCAGGTAACGACTTAACGCGTCAAAAAATGATATATTAACGAAAACGTTTATTGCTGCATTTTGTGAAACTGCAATTTGAGCGTAATATCATAATGGTACATTTAATAGAAACTGAAAAAATCACTTTGTTAATGATGGTTGGTTACAGAGACCGTAGGAGAGCACAACAGGAGGAGTGTGATCTTTCTAAAGCAGAATATCCGAATCGAGAAATTTACCCGATCCGTAGTTAGAAAAACATTAAAACGATTTAGACAATTGGATCATGTTAAGGATCGTTCTAAATCTGGACCTCCAAAAGTTAAAACAAGCGATGATACAAAGTTAGACGTTTTATTGGAAATTACAGAAAATCCCCATACAGCCAATTGACAGCTTCGTCTAGACCACAACATAAGTAAAGGTACCTACCTCAACTCGTGTACTGAATGAAGAAAAAGTGCATCCATACAAACCCATTCTATTGCAAGAATTATCTGAAAATGACTAAGATAGAAGCGTTGAATTTTGAGAGGTCACGATGTAACGAATCAGTAATGATCCTAACCTAATTCATAATATTGTTTTTTCTGACGAAGCCACATTTTGTCTTAAGGGAAGAGTTAACAGGCATGTGAAAAATAAGCGTTGTAAAATCTCCCTGTTCTTTAGTGTGAGAAAGATAAATTAAGGACTTATATTGGAATTGCTTGTTTGTGAAAGAAATCCTGGGTAAATCGCTTTATCGATTCTTTAAAATGCGTTTGGTTCAACTGCGCTCTTATAATGCACAAGATGGGGTCCATTCCAAAATTTAAAAAAATAAATTCACATTTGTTTAATGTAGCGGGGCAGACACCATTTATTGTTTGATTAATTTCTTGGTAATTATATCTAGTCCTCAAAAACCAACTTGTTAAAGGAAAGTATTTTATTCGTGAAAAAATCACATTTCTGTCAGTCTGTTGCCACGATAACTCACGAACGACATGTGATATCAATCAATCTATACTTTTAACAGCAATATAGTAATTTTTCTTGGTTTTTTTGTTAAGATAATAAATATTTTGCATAAATATTTATAGCATAATATAAATAACCGGTCAAGTGCAAGTTGAACTTGCATAATTAGTGTTCCGTACGTTAATTGCTTTTAAAATAAACATTTTTTTTACGGTGGTATAAAATATTCAGCGACTTCACAAAACACACCCCAAATGAGTTTTTAACAAAGTTTGTATCCAATCTTTACTGAAAACTGATGACCTTGAAATTTTTATTTTTTTTATATACCAGACAAATTATTAAAGGTAATACACTCGTCATAATTTTCGTTCAATCTATACCCGTGGAGAATATTCTAGAATTTTTTCAAAATTTTTTGATCAGTACTTTTCGAGATAAGATAGGGGCACAGCGATTTTTCGCGATTTTTTAAAAATAATATAAAGAAAAGTGTGCGCAAGTATTTCATTATATATATATATATATATATATATATATATATATATATATATATATATATATATATATATATATATGTATATACCACACCACAAAAATCAAGATGGCGTAATTTCTTCGAACTGACAATTCAAAACATTTTATTGTCAACGTCAGCATATGCGCCATATAACACTCTAACTATTATTTAAAAAAATTTTAATTAATAAATGCTGTGGAATCATTATTCCATACATATGGGGCACCTTGTATAATCACAACAGAGGCTGTATCTGTTTATTAACTTTTCTTTGAAAAGTTGCTGGCCGGTTTTATTTAATTTAATGATTATTATGTTATGTTAATTTAATGTTTATTTAGGTTGGGACATTATTTTCCCATAATTATATATAAAGACATCGCCAAATATAGGCTATATAAGAGTTTTTCAAAAGTCGTTTAAAAAATATCTTAAAATTTTAAAAAATGTACTTGATACAGCCAAAAGATCAAACCCATTACTCGATTTTGATACTATATTACCGCCATCTTTGTTATTACCCTAATTCTTTCAGAGACCACGTTAGTACGTAAACGAAACTGGACGATCCTATAGTAAACAGAATGAAACCGACATTCAAAATTCAATGAACTTCTTCTTCTTATATGTGCCATATCCGGTCCCCCTGACGTTGGCTATCACTCTGGCATATTCATCCCTGTTCCCTACGACTCCGAATAACTCTTCGACGCTATGGGTTCCCGTCCAATCTCGTATGTTTCTCAGCCAAGGGGTCTGCTTCCTACCAACGCCGCGCCTGCCCTCAATCTTTCCCCTCATTATGAGCTGTAATATTTTGTAATGTTTGCCACGAAGAACATGTCCCAAATACTCCAGTTTTCTGCACTTTACCGTTGACAACTCTTTAACTGCATTAGCTCCTGCAATACTTCCTGATTGGTGACATAAGCTGTCTACGGAATACGGAGAATTCTTCAATGCCTCCAAGCGGTTAACTCTCGCAATCTTCAATGTCCATACCTCAGTGCCGTACAATAAAACCGACCAAATATAGCATTTTAGCATTCTCTGACGCAGTTTCAGACTAATGCTATCATTGCAAAAGAGAGACTTCATTTTAATAAAGGTTGTTTTGGCTGCTTCTATTCAACGAACTATTAAACTCTATTAGAAATGTTTTTTAGAGTCACATTGAAATTAATTCATACATTTAAATAATTTAGAATAGTCATATCTACTGTATTAATCTACTTTTATATAGGTCACATTTGACGAAGGGATTTATTTTAATAAATACTACTGTTAATACCTATTAAATAAATTATCCAATGTAGAAAACCTCCTGTATAGAAGCCAAAACAACCATTTGTAAGGCTATTCTATTAATTTGTGTATTTCGGCATCACGGTAAAACCGCTGAAAGGGTCTTAACGAAATTTTGCATGAAGGTAAAGTAGATACTGGATCAGGTAATGATAAACTATATTTTATCCCGACAGACTAGACCTGAATGTGCCACAAAAATAGACAAATAATTGAATTAAACAAATTTTTAAAATTCCTTCAGGTTGATTCAGGTTATATGAGTAATGTACAACAAGTGGGCAAGTAGTTTGAGGAATTCCTTCACCAACAGAGAACAACTATTTTTTATACGAATAATCTTAGAAAGAATAGGCATGAGAAATTTCTTCACCAATAGAGAACAACTATTTTTTATATGAATAATATTAGAAAGAATAGGCACCGCAGTCACAATACCAAATCAAATCAAAAGTACTTTGTTGTCATAAAAAATCAATGGTTTTTCTTTGACAAAGCATATTCAATATAAGGAATATCAAAAAATAGTTAAAATACAAAAAATAAAACATAAAACAAATTAAATCTACGGAAAATAATAAGGAAACCTGAAAACGAAATAACACGTAGGCAGAAAAATTTTTGGTCTGACACATAGATGTCGCACTTTTCAAAAAATCCACATGATTCTTAGGAAGTACCAACCTTCAGACGACACGTGTCAAAATTTCATGATATTTCGACTAATCGTTTACACTTGTAAGTACAGTTGTTTTAGTGACGCTACTTTTGATATTTTCAAAACAATGGAAAAAAATCGAATTTCGCGTGTTGATTAAACACTGTTTTTTTGATGGGAAACAATACCCTTCAAGCAAAGCAATGGCTTGATAAGTGTTATGGGGACTCTACCTCTGGAAAATCATTGATCAAAATGATGCTGAATGCTTTAGACGCTCAAATGAGGTGGTTACACCAAAAAAACATTGTTCGAAATGGGTACCGCGTTTGCTCACAGTGTACCAAAAACCACAACGTGTTGATTCTGAGCGCTGTTTGGACCTGTTTAAGAGCAATAAAAAGGATTTTTTCATGCGATATGTGACAATGAATGAAACATGGATCCACAACTATACACCGGAACCAAATAGACAGTCAGCTGAGTGGAAAGCCGCCTGAAGTGACACAACAGTCGGCTGGGAAGGTTTTGGCCTCTGTATTTTGGGATGCGCATGGAATAATTTTCATTGACTATGCTGAGAAGATAAAAACCATCAACAGCGAATATATTATTGGTGCGTTTGAAAAACGCAAAGAAACGGCCCCCAAATGAACTAGAAAAAGTGCTCTTTCATTACGACCGAGTCACAAGGCAATGATCACGATGGCAAAATTGCATGCAGCTACTATCTAATTGCATACCTCAAAAAAATGCTAGCGGGAAAGAGATTTGGCTCCATTAAAGAAGTTATCGCCGAAACTGAGGCATATTTTGAAGGCAAAGACAAATCCTTCTATAAGAAAGGTATAGAAATGTTAGAAAAGCGTTGGACTGATTGTATCGCTCTTGACGGAGACTATGTTGATGAATAAAATCGAATTTTGCAAAAAAAAATGTATTTTAAGTAGCTAGACCAAAAACTTTTCAACCTACGTGCTATGTACTAAGCTAAAATGTAGAACACGCAACATCAAATATACAGTAGACAAACAGCAAGATGCCTAGTTAACACAAAACTAGTTCCAATCAAAGTAAAATTAACACTAGTATAAAAAACTAAAACATTAATACGTAGTTGTCATTAGCATACAACCCAACACAGCACAGGTGCTCCACAATCAAACGGAATGAAAGCCAACAACAGACAGAGAGGGATATGCGAGCGAATCAACATAAAACTCACCCGGATTATTATTAATAATTTTTTGAGACACCTTCGAAACAGTTTAAGTGAGTTAGCAGTTTTGATGTGAGTTAGTAAATTGTTAAACAATTTTTTGTTCTCCTATATTAATAAGTGCTTTGTGAGTGCCCTAACTGGAACAGGCAAAGGCAGATCCGTAGCCCGTCGTGTGCTCCTCTGAGATGCTACGCGCCATTATATTTAAGAAATGGAGAATTCTCTTATTAGAAAACAATCAGTTTTTAAGGCCATATAGGTACGAGGTAAAAATGGGGCATATAGAGTAGAAAAATATCCTAGTACAATATGCTTTCATAGACAATCAAATGCATGTATATATCATTCACCGAGTCAGCTTGCCACGACGTTTTTTTTTAAATATCCCCCAATTTGCGCATTAATGATGCACAATATCTACAAATAACTATATCACTTCATTGCTTAAAACCGACTAGCAAAATTTCTTGAAAATCGCAAAAGATAGTGGTCATGTTTTTTTTTTCGCGATTGTGTCACTTTTGCCTTCATTCTCGTTTAAGCAGAAGGTCTTGGTTCAGAACTATGGTTTCATCTTCTGTCCTGTATCGCATCTTTTATTGCTCCTCAGAGAGTACCAAAACTGACCACATACTTGAAGTTCAAACTTTTCAAAATATTGTTCAATCGAACTTCTCTACGCCTTTAGCATTTGAGGGTAAAATCACAAAATTATAACTGCAGAGTAACAGAACACAGAATTATTGACATAGTTAGGCCTGTTCAAATTTGTTTTGACATGTTTGGAGCGGAAATGTTTGGACCGTACTACGCATATACAAGTATGTAAGAACTATGATACATAAAATAATGTTTGGCAAATGCAGGAGTACTCTTACTTATGATAACACAGCTCCACAAAGAAAAAGTGGGGTATACTTTTGATGCGATATATCAGATTCGTAGTGTTTTTGCCCGCTGATCACGAATCTGACGTCAGAATATCGCCATCACATCTCAATTTTTTTCTAACCTCAAAAAATTAGTAAAAATTAAGAAAAATATACTCCTAAAAAATTGATTCAAGCTTTTTCATAAATCCAAAGATGTATTAATATGTATTCGGACACGCTAAGCTAATATTCATCGGTTGGATTGAGCCATACAATTTTGTTTTCTTTCTAACCTCAATAAATCAGACAGATATAGTGCTTCTCGAATGCAAAAACGAATTCAAATTAAAATTCAACCGATTCTTACCCTTACCCTTACCCTTACACGGGGATTTTTTGGGTCGCTGATCACGAATCTGAGGTTGGATTTGCAAAATTCAAGATGGCAGATGTTTTCGCGCCATTTTGAACGCCGAGAAAATTCATCGGTCGATGTTTATTCTTCTACCTGCATCCAGGGCACCTTCACGTGCTGACGGTGGGCAACGGTGTTACTCCACTAGCCGGCAGAGTCCCTGGATAACGGCTTAGATGCCGTCATGGCAGGTAGAAGAAAGAGAATTACGATGCAGGGACTCGGAAACCCAGTATCGGCGGTTGGTCAGGGTGGGAAAACGGGCCCGCAGCCGTCGTCATCCAGCGACCGTAGCTATTCATGTGTGGGTGACTTGGCTCATGTAGAGTATATTGCTACAAGAAAACGGTCTCACGGTACAAGGACTTTTCATAAGTGCGATAAAAACACTGATTCATCTTGTTATATTTGCTGTCAACACGTATTGAGTAAAATGGGGTCACCGATAACGGATAAGATTAAAACCTTATATAAGGATTGTTTTAACATTGAAATACAGCACCAGGATACAGATTGGGTTCCCTACATCATTTGCAGTTCTTGCAAAATAATGTTGTACATCAATAAGAAGGCGATTAAATACTCCAGACCAGCAATATGGAATAGACCATACAGTGAAAATGATTGCTACTTTTGTATGAATGTTGTATCTAGGCATAACCGAAAAAATAAAAGCACTATTACTTATAACGATGTTTCGATAGTAACAAGACCAACTAAACTAATTCCGCCTCCTGAACCACTTGATGCTGATGTTATGGAAACAAATGATTTCACCTTATCAGTTCATGCCGAAAACATTGAGACTGTCGAAAAAGATTCAAACACTGTTACTAATGAATGTTCTAGTGACAGCCTATCATATACTAGTGACACAGAAAAAGAATTTCTACCATACAACCGTAAACCAGAACCAATACTCGTATCACAGTCAGAACTTAGTGATCTAGTCAGAGATTTAGGCTTATCCAAAGATGGTTCAGAGCATCTTGCTTCCTTTTTAAAGAAAAGACATTTACTTAAGCCAGAAGCTACGATTTCTTATTATAGAAACAGAGATGAAGAATTTCGAAAATATTTCACAATGGACGAGGAATTGTCACTTTCATATTGTACCGATGTAAAAGGTCTAATGGATGAATTTCAAAATAACTCATACGATTTTGAAGAATGGAGACTGTTCATTGATTCTTCTAAACGGAGCATTAAGGCAGTTTTGCTGCATAATACCAACGTTTACGCTCCCATTCCGATTGCTCATTCCACAGTTATGGAAGAGCAATATGAAAAAATGAAGCAGCTTTTGATAAAAATAAAATATGCTGATCATAACTGGAAAATTTGTGGAGATCTGAAAATTGTAACAATATTGCTTGGCCAACAGTCAGGGTTTACACTTTATCCCTGTTATAAATGTCTGTGGAATAGCAGAGACAGGGAACGTCATTATAAGAAAAAAATTTGGCCAACAAGAGAATCGTTCACTCCTGGTGAAAATAATGTATTGTTTCCACCATTGGTAGATCCAGGAAAAGTTCTTATCCCCCGCTTCACATTAAGCTTGGACTTATGAAGCAATTCACGAGAGCATTAGATACAAACGGCCCATGTTTCAAATATTTGCATAAAAAATTTCCGAAATTTTCTGAAGCTAAAATTAAGGCAGGCGTATTTGACGGGCCACAAATAAGAAAACTGTTTCAAGATTCATTATTTGTTACTAAAATGAATAAAGTTGAAAAAGCTGCTTGGCTTAGTTTTAAAGAAGTCGCAACAAACTTTTTGGGAAATAATAAAAGTCCTAAGTACAAAGAAATAGTCGAGAAAATGGTAAAAAATTTTCAAACATTAGGTTGCTTAATGAATCTAAAATTACATTTCCTGGACTCCCACATCGATGATTTCCCAGATAATCTTGGTGACTACAGTGAGGAGCAAGGGGAACGTTTTCACCAAGATCTGAAAATCATAGAAAATCGGTATCAAGGACGATGGGATGACCATATGCTAGCGGACTATTGCTGGTCGCTAAAAAGAGAAACAAGTCCTCAAAAGCGTTTGGGCAGAAAGCCTTTGAATAGGTCATTCACGGAAAAAAGAACAAGATACAGCCAAAAAAAGGAAAGTTAGGCGCGGGTCTAACCTTCGCAATTCTAGGGCTTAAGGGTCTACTATTTGAGAGTATATGGTTTAAAAGTCCTGGTTTTGAGTTTATTGGGTCTCATTTTTAAAGTTACAGGGTTATTGAGGTCTATTTTTTGAGGTTACAGGGTGTGGGAGTCTAAGGTTTCAGGGTTTAGGGTTTAAGAGTATCAGGTTTGAGGATTCCCCAACTGTATACCAAATTTGGTAGGAATCGGTTGGTTTTCAAAAATTTTGTCCGCCATCTTGGATCCGCCATTTTGAATTTTGCAAATCCGACCTCAGATTCATGATCAGCAACCCAAAAAACCCCCGTGTACCAAATTTGGTAAGAATCGGTTGAATTTTAATTTGAATTCGTTTTTGCATTCGAGAAGCACTATATCTGTCTGATTTATTGAGGTTAGAAAGAAAACAGAACTGTATGGCTTAATCCAACCGATGAATATTAGCTTAGCGTGTCCGAATACATATTAATACATCTTTGGATTCATGAAAAAGCTTGAATCAATTTTTTAGGAGTATATTTTTCTTAATTTTTACTAATTTTTACCTATTTTTTGAGGTTAGAAAAAAATTGAGATGTGATGGCGATATTCTGACGTCAGATTCGTGATCAGCGGGCAAAAATACTACGGATCTGATATATCGCATCAAAAGTATACCCCACTTTTTTTTTGTGGGGCTGTGTAATCAGATATTAAGAAAAGACATTTTTTTCTTATTTTTGTTTCGAACAAGAGTAAAATATTTGAGTTTTTAAAATTTGTCTCAACAGAAGTTGATGGCCCAAATCCTTTTACCTGAGAATCGTGAAACACAGTTTACTCTATTTGACATCCTATCCTTATTTATTTTACCTATTCAGGTAGTATAACCTGAAATTGGATAATCTAATTAAGGTTTCATTAAGTGATAAGCTATTTGTTCATATTTGTCTCCCATTATTATTAAGTTAAAATAATTTGGGAAGACATTTTTGACTACATTTCGAAATTTTATCTTACCCATGGTAAATCTGAAAGCGTAATCTTTCGGTACAGTTCCAAGTTCTCCATGTTGATAGAGCTCAAGTTCACTACTTGTTAATGTATACATTTTATTTTCTCGTGCATTGTACATGTATCCAATTTGCATCCTGAAATAAGAAAATAATGTATTAATATCAATCATGATCATTTCACTTACAGAAGCCTACTCAATTCAAAGGATTATACGAGGCTGGTTTGAAAAGTTCGTGCAAAGTCCGAGAGATGGCACCACCGGCGCGTATCGAGGTCATGTTTATTTAGTAGCATCTCTTGTATGAACGCACACCAAGTTTTAGCCATATTGGTCTATTTCTTTGTGTTTGGCATTCGTGTGAATCAAGGAAGTCGAGTGATTTTCAAGAAATGGACGAAAAAAAATTTCGCGTGGTGATTAAACATTACTTTATGAAAGGCAAAACGCCTCAGGAGACTAAAGAGAAGCTTGATAAACATTATGGTGACTCTGCAACCTTCGATTAGAAGAGTTTATAAGTGGTTTCAAAATTTTCGGACTGGCCATATGGGGACAAGTGACGCTGAACGTTCTGGACGGCCTGTGGAGGTTACGACTCCAGAAATCATTGATCAAATCCATGATATGGTGATGGATGACAGAAGAGTTAAGGTGCGTGAGATTGCTAGTGCTGTGGGCATCTCGACTGAACGGGTACATAATATTTTGCATAAACATTTGGACATGAGAAAGCTATCCGCAAGATGGGTGCCGCGATTGCTCACGCTTGACCAAAAACGGAATCGTGTGAAGTGTTGCAAGGATGGTTTGCAGCTGTTCCAGACGAATCCGGAGGACTTTAAGCGTCGTTTCGTCACTGTGGATGAAACATGGATACATTACTATACTCCTGAGACCAAACAACAATCTAAACAATGGGTTACCAAGGGGGAATCTGCACCAAAAAAGGCGAAGACCGTTCCTTCGTCCGGAAAGGGTATGGCGACTGTCTTTTGGGATTCGCAAGGGATAATCCTCATCGACTATCTGGAAAAGGGTAAAACTATTACAGGTGAATATTATTCATCGTTATTGGACCGTTTGAAAACCGAGCTGCAAGAAAAACGCCCGCGATTGGCCCACAAGAAAGTCCTTTTCCATCACGACAATGCACCAGCACAAACCTCAGCAGTTGTGGTCGCAAAATCAATGGAAATAGGATTCCAACTCGTTTCACATCCCCCCTATTCTCCAGACTTGGCTCCCTCGGACTACTATTTGTTCCCCAATTTGAAGAAATGGCTGGCAGGACAAGGATTTTATTCAAACGAGGAGGTGATTGCAGACACTAATGGATATTTTGCAGACTTGGACAAATCCTATTATTTGGAAGGGATCAACAAACTAGAACATCGTTGGACGAAGTGTATAAGCCTAAAAGGAGACTATGTCGAAAAATAAAAAAGGTTTACCCCAAACACATAAGTAGTTTTTATTTTTGCACGGACTTTTCAAACCAGCCTCGTACACTGATATATAAATAGATGAGAATTTCGATAGAGAAGGCTG
Source organism: Pachyrhynchus sulphureomaculatus (assembly GCA_019049505.1). NCBI lineage: Eukaryota > Metazoa > Arthropoda > Insecta > Coleoptera > Curculionidae > Pachyrhynchus > Pachyrhynchus sulphureomaculatus. Next base: position 169,784,747 of record CM032456.1, read on the forward strand.
TAGAGTATAACTTTGAGATTTACTTAGCTTTTGTCGACTTTCGAAATGCATTCGACACAGTGGGCTTTTTTCAGAGCACTGGAAAATGCGAGAGTGGACTCCAGATATGTGGAACTCTTAAAGTATATATATATATATATATATATATATATATATATATATATATATATATATATATATATATATATATATAATAACGCCACTTCAACTGTTTATATCAATGAAAAAACCAGACCGATTAGAATGAAACGAGGCATAAGACAGGGAGATGTATTGTCACCAAAGATGTTTACGTTGACTCTTGAAGATGCGTTCAAAAGGTTAGAATAACATAATAGAGGTATTCTAATAGATGGAAAATGGCTGAATCACCTGAGATATGCCGATGATATCGTTATCATAGCTGAAAATACTGAAGACCTCCAACAGATGCTGATAGAACTAGACATCGAATGTTCGAAATTAGGCCTCAACATGAACATCTCCAAGACCAAAGTCATGTGCAGCACGGATCCGTTGATCGAAATAAACAACGAAATACTTGAAAATGTGTGTGTGTGTCGGGGGCACACAATTGTGTTAGGCAAAGAGAACCAAACAGTTGAAATCGACAGACGAAGGAGACTCGCCTGGGGTGAATTTGGTAGAGTCGGAGACACACTCAGGAAAAAAAATATACCAATGAGTATACGGTCAAAAATTTTCGATCAGTGTATTCTGCCGACATTCACTCTAACGAAAAAATCTATGCACAAACTTAGACTTAGACAAAGAGCAATGGAGAGGCAGATGCTGGGAATACCTGTGAGGGACCGAAAGAGAAATGACTGGATCCGAGGGGTGACAAAATGCAGAGATGTAGCATATAGCTCGTGACCAAAAGAGAAGATGGCCACACACTATTTTAAAATGGAGGCCATATTTCGGAAGAAGATCCAGGGGACGACCACTCACCCGATGGACAGACGATATCAAGAGGTCAGCGGGATTAATGTGGTATAGAATTGCTCAATGCCGAGAGAGATGACGATCAATGAGGGAAGCCTATGTTCAGGAATGGACTTCGGAAGGCTTATGAGATGAGATAAGATATAGACAGATATAAAGTGATGATATAGAGTGATAACATCATATTCTATGACGATAATGAAATAATGGTTTGGGATTAAACCGAGTCAAATTGAGCGACTTTCCGACATTTAGCCTGAGCTAGCACAAAGCATATTTAGGGACTTTTAATATTCGACGTTGTAATACCAAACGGGCTCCCAAAAACACAAAGATCTTATCCTCACTGGGGTTCACCGGACCGTGAGAATGTAATATGCAGTTTCACGATGATACTCGGCAACAACTACTGAATATAAAATTTTTTTCTTTTTGATGCATCGTTTGTACGTCCCAATTCTAGTGAATATTTCATCTTCCAGTTTCCCTCAAATGCACCGAATATAAGAACAGAAAATTTATTAAGTATCTTCTGCTTCGTAAAGAAATTGTCGCTCTTGATGATCTCGAGCAAAACAGAAGAGCTACATATCCTCTCAAAAGAACAGTACAGATTCCAGTGAAGCTACGGGAAAATACTCCACACAAGGAGACGGACACAACAGATAACTTCTTCAACAAGAACTAATCATCTGGGGTCTATAATGTTTGACGTGTCCATATAATCTGAAAGGGTGTGGCATCAAGGACGGGTGTTGAAGGCTATTAGGTACGGACACCTGTAGAACATCACCAAACTGATCTAGAGCTTTATATCTAACATACACAGATATTATTCAACACAGGCTTCACTTTATTCGAAGACGACACCGCCATACCTGCCACACCGAGAAGCAGAAGAATAATCAATCACCTGCAGACAACAAAAGCATCTCGATGGATCTCGATCTATTTAAAGATCGGAATCAACTCGGGCCAGACCCAGGCCATTCTTTTTCAAAGATCCACGAAAACAGCCTAATTCTAGAAGAAATGCGTCTCCCATGTGGAGGCTATGTCAAGTAGTGTGTCTTACTACTAAAATATAAGAAACGGCTCGTCTGAAACAATCAAGCCACAGCAGTAATCACCAAAGTTCATAGAGTCTTGGCGAAACTTTATTAACTTCTGAATGGAATAAGCAAACTGTTACTCAAGAACAAACTGACATCTTCAAGATCATCTGCTCAGATGAAGAAATATTCTGTGTAGAAAATTCAACGACTAACCATTCAGACACTACTGCGTTAAGAATAGTGACCAAAGCGCCAGAGTTTATCAGGAATAACCAACTTTACCGTGAGCTGGTGATTCAGACGTTACAACAGTACGCCAGAAGAGAACAAATCAAGTTCTTGGAGAAATTGGAACAGCATCAGAACCTAAGTATCAACGAGGGAGTCAGGACTATTAATAACGACAGAGCTGAGTATTTGAGGCCGAGTAACCTCCTACAAGAGGCCTAGAACACCTAACTTAGGCTACAGACAACTTTAACTTTATTATTGTTACCCTCCCCGAACCATAATGTAGTAATAATAATAAAGAGTTCGGTTTCTACGAACGCCTAACATTGTCAAAGCCATATTTATTGCTTTTTAGAGCATTGCATTGATGAGTTTATATGTTTCTAATGACTCTAAATACATTCGGCAGTTAATGATAGATTTGGAGAAGTGTAGCTTTATTTTTTACAGTATGTTTATTTTGCATCACGCTACAGGATTTTACCTCAATAGAACAAAGTTTGGTAAGCATGGCCCTTAATCAGACCTTCAGTGTAATGTCCACACACACACGCACACACACAAAGTCCTCGTTTTGATATATATTCCTCGCATTTTCTAAATTACGTAATTGGACGCCATATTTCTTTTTCGTGATCCACTACAGGGTTGGTGGATCCGTTTACATATCAATATTTTACCTTGTCTAGTTTTCTATTTCTGCTTGACTTTCAGGACTAGGACATACTCTAGTAAACGTATTTCTAGAATAGCCAAGGCCGGCACGACGGGCTTAGCTAGGTCGACAGTGCCGCATGTAGAACGGTCAGAAATAGCATATATTATTTTGTCCACCTGTTTTTTTTGGTTGGATGTTACGACCCCAACCCAAGTTTTCGGTTTGGGTAGAAAACTCTCCATTGAGTAAGTTCCTATTTTTCTTTTTAACCGTCTGGTTTTGTTTTTGGCTCACTCTGGAATTTCCAGTAAAAAGACCACTTCTTTCTTTACAGAAAGCGGAACGACGCTATTTGCAGTACCGCATTCTTTCAAGTCACCTTTAACCACATGCTGCAGAGATGATAAGTTAAATTATTTGGAAAGCTTGAGATTGTTTAGGGTTTTTTCTTTTCCGTTTATTTTTTCCCGGTTTTCTTGTTTTTTTCTCTGCGAAGGTTATTCCGCAAGTTTTTTGAATTTTACTACCAGTTTTTTTTTGACTGACTTTTTCCTTATTTAGATATTCAAGTAAAAAAACATGTAATAAGGTTTCTGGAGCTGGAACCCCCTCTATACGAAGTGTGAGCTACCGTTTTGCATAGGTAAGTTTCAACATAAAAAAGCTGTTACAGTGGTTAGCATTCAGATATCTTTCAGTAGGTTTTCAGTAAACCAAATATCCCAAGGTAACGTTACTTTTCCTTTGTACCACTGCATCTAGAAAGGAAATGAAGGTTTACAAAGACCCTAATAAAAATATTAAAGGTAAAGATTATGACCTGTATTACAAATGAAACTGATTATTACACCTGGCCACAATCCGGTGAATACTTGTTTAGGTGGGCTTATTCAATGTTCTAACGTCAAAGAGTTAAGATCCCTGAAAATACCTCGTGCACCCGTAAACGAAAAGTTAAAAAGTCGCTCTGATTTAATACGGTCTAATCATAAGAATTTTTCATCTGATCAAAGCTGCGAAAGCTTTCATTCCACTTCTATGGTCTACGCATGTCCAGTGCGAAGGGCTAGCGGAGCATTAGGAAAGGATCTCTGCTTGGTAAATTAAAACGGGTATTTTTAAGTAAATCGTAGAATTCTAATTACAGTCGAACCTCTATAACTCGAACCTCCATTGAAACTCGAAGTTTTCTATAAGTCGAAGTTTACTTGTGTTCCCTGCACATTTTCTATATTTAGAGCATATATGTGGCTATTCTGGAATTAGACAATTATTTTTTACATCAAAACCGAAAAGTATCGTTCATTGTTGATAACTGTCCTGCGTATCCTAAGATACGCAGGACAGTTGTAAGTTGTAATTTTTTCCACTAAATATGAATACCAAACTACACCCTCTTGATTAAAGCATTATTAAAAGCTTTAAATTTCATTATAGACGCAAAATTTTGGAAAAAATTTTAAACGATTTTGACAGCCATTCTTCTCTTCTTAAAACTGATCTTCTTGATTGTGTTAACATTGTAGCGACAGCATTGAATGTGGACGTCATCCAAATAACAGAATCTTGTATGATGAAGAAGATGAAATTCCATTAGCGCATTTAAGAGACAAAATTATTAGTGAACAACAGATGCTCTTGATTGTTGAACAGTCATTTAACAAATGTTTAGAATTGCGTAATGCAATGATATCTATGAATGATTTTATGAATCTTGACGATGACCTTATTCCTACAGACGAAGTAGGTAGTGTTGGAAAATAAGATGAGCTTCAAGAAAAATCTGATCAGGGTGACGCTGTTGAAGAATTTCCCAGGGAGAAACCTCGTCGCCAGGAGATGATAAAAGCATTTGAAAGAATTGAACTTGTTTTAATATGAATGAGAATACAACCGACAACATATGTAGTGCGCTCAATGAAACAAAGAAATTTTATAAATTAAGCATGTTAAAAAAACACATCAAAACTTAATTGTTGATTATTTTAAAAAAATGACTTTTTTTGTTATGTAACAGATATGTGCCTATAAATGTTATTTACTTCATGTAATATGCTGTTAATAATATCTTTTTTTCTATTATATATGTTAGAATGTTTTAGAATCCACATGTATTTTTTTACTTAAACATGTGTGCAAGTACATATGTATTTTCTTTAACTCGAAATTTCTATAACTCAAACTAATTTCACGCTTCCTTTTCAGGAACTCTATAAAACCTTACCTTGAGTAAGAAATAGGTTGACAAATAGAACCGATGGAAAAATGATCTCCATTTTCCAATGTAACCCAGTGAATTCCATATCTGCGAAAACTAGCCCAATCTCTGTGGGGTCCAACACTGTGATCTCTCAGAGCATCAAGTTCCATATTGTATTCTTTACCGTCAATAATAATTTTAATTTTTAGTATCCCAAATTGTTCGTAATGTAACTGATGCATCCTAGAAAAGAATTAAAACTGACATTGTAGCTTTTATACTTGAACAGTTCAACTTGGAGAACTACACCCTTTTAAATCAAATAAAAAATAACCGGTCAATTGCAAGTTGGACTTGCGGAGTTAGTGTTCCGTACGTTGATTTATTACGGAGATATAAAGTGATCAGTGACTTCATAAAACACATCCTAAATTAGTTTTTTTCAACAAAGGTTTTTTTCCGATCTTTACTGAAAACTGATGACCTTAAAATTTTTGTTTTTTTATATACCAGATAAATTATTAAAGGTAATGCCCTTGTGATAATTTTCGTTCAATCTACACCCAGTGGAGAATATTCCAGAATTTTTTCAAAATTTTCATCAACACTTTTCGAGATAAGGGTGGACAACGATTTTTCGCAATTTTCTAAAAATAATACAAAGAAACGTGTACATAAGTATTACATTATATATATTTTTGAACTCGTATTTTTACAAGCTTCTATATGACAACTGGTAATTTTTTTTTACTTCCGATTTCATCCTCCAAAAACTAACTCTGTAGGTCAAAATTTAACTTTCAAAATTACACGACTCTGATGAGGCCATCAATTCCTATATTAGTGCCAAATTTCAACTTTTTACGTCAAATAGTTTCGAAGAAAATCGGGTGTGCCAGTCAGGCGGACAGACATACGGACATCGAAGTGATCTTATAAGTGTTCTATACGGAACACTAAAAATGAAGCACTACATATCTTACAAATGATTCAATTAAGAAATCCGAGTATGTATGGAGTTCTAATTCAATGGATCATGATCAGAACAGGGAGCAGGTTCGCAGCGAATCACAGTTCTGTAAAGTGTTTTATAGAAAAACAAGTGAAATTTCGAATATGGACGCAAAATTTGTTATTGTTATAATTACAATCAGGTTCTATAAAGATTACAATTCGCTAAAATGATTTTAACTACTCTGAAACTAAACAGTGCGGTCGCAAAAGAAATTTGATTGCATTCTCCATTTTTAACCCAAAAGGAAATTAATTCTTTTCTGTGAATCTCATTCATGCCCATAGCTTCCTCTTTATAATGGTCTCACCAATTTTCCTTTCTAAGCTCTTCATCTAATTTGTTCAACCAATCTTTTAAGTTTCAAAATCTCTTTATTTTTCTAACTTCTTACAAGGTTTTCCTTAAATTTATGTTATATATACTGTCTTAAAAGTACAGTCATTTATATTAAATGCCCTGCCATGTGCTAAACCTTGTGTGTGTTTTCATTTATTTTTATTGTCATTTCCGACTGGAGGTATTTCATAACTTTTTATATTTGTTCTACACGAGAGGTGTTTTATAATTGGAAGGATTTTTGAATTAAGTTTGCTGGGAAATTTTTTTTCAAAAAACACAACTCGATATTTTCAGGTACTGAGTAGCAGACAAAGTTTAGTCTTCTATAAGCTATAATCTCATTTATCCTTCTTTCTTGCATACATCTCTCCCTTTCATTCGTACCTATTTACACTCTTTCATTCTGTTACTATGCTTGTTTATTTAACTTTACCTATATTTACAAGGTAGTCTATTTACATTGTTACATTGTCAATAACTATTTTGTTTAAAGATTTTTATTTACACAATCACTTCACTTGCACTTGCACTTGTGATTTTTAGTTTGATTTATGTTTACAATATTTACAAACTAGGCCATTGTTAGTGTTCGGTACAGACCACTTATAAGATCACTTCGGTGTCTATCCGTCTGTGTGTCACACCCGATTTTTCTCTGAAACTATTTGACATAGAAAGTTGAATTTGGTACTAATATAGGAAATAATGGCCTCATCAGAGCCATGTAGTTTTGATAGTTAAATTTTGACTTAAGGGGTTAGTTTTTGGAGGGTGAAATCGGAAGTAAATAAAAAAAATTACCAGGGCATCTAGTGAGGTGTCAAATGAAAGCTTGTAAAAAAAACGAGTCCAAAAATATATATAATGTAATATTTGCGCACACCTCTTTTGTTTTATTTTTAAAAAGTAGCGAAAAATCGCTGTCCCCCCTTATTTTAAAAAGTAGTGATCAAGAAATATTTAAAAAATTCTGGAATATTCTCCACAGGGTGTAAATGAAAATTATCACGAGCGCATTAATTAATCTGGTATTTAAAAAAAAATCACAGTATGCTCCATCGCTTGTTATACATTTTTTTCCCATCTTTCGGGCAATTTGTGAATAGCACGCCAGTAAAAATCTTCCCCTTTTGCTGCGAACCATTCATCGAGCCATTTTTTTTACATCTTCGTACGTACGTACCAAAGCGCTGCTCAGCAAGTGCGTGGCCCATCGATGCAAATAAGTGGTAATCGGAAGAAGCCAAGTTTGGTGAGTAAGCCGCATGGGGTAGAACTTCCCAGCTGAGTGCTTCCAACGTGTCGCGAACTGGTTTTGCCATATGTGATAGACCACTGTCATGAAGAAAAATAACTTTATATTGCCTCATCGATATTGTGGCCTTTTTTTAAAGCAGCGAACGGTTCAAATCGGTCAATTGTTGTTGGTAACGTTTAGTATTAACCGTTTCCCCAGGTTTTAACAGCTCATAATAGACCACGCCCCTCTGGTCCCACCAAACACAGAGCATCGTCTTTCTGCCAAAGCGATTCGGTCTTGCGGTCGATGTAGATGGTGCGCCTGGGTCTACCCATGATTTTTTGCACTTGGGATTCTCAAAATAAATCCACTTTTCATCCCCTGTAACTATACGATGCAAAAACGACTTGCTTTTGTACCGAGCGAGCAAAATGTCACACGTGTTTTTGCGCTTTTCAATTTGCCTGTCGTTCAACTCATGTCATGTGATACCCATCTACCGGTCTTCTGAATCTTTCCCATCTCTCGTAGCCGATTGGAAACAGCTTGTTGACTAACGCCCAATTGCTCGGCGAGTTGTTTTTGTGTTTGCGAATCATCTTCGTCCAACAATGTTTGCAATTCCACATCTTCGTATTTTTTAGGAGGTTTTCCACGTTCCTTGTCTGCAACATCGGAGTCACCACTTTTGAAACGCCGAAACCATCGTTCACACGTATCTTGCGATGGAGCATGTTCACCATAAGCTTCTCGAAGTAATCGGTATGATTCAACAGCAGTTTTCTTCAAATGAAAACAAAAAATTAATGCTGTCCGCGAATGCTCTTTGTTCGGTATAAATTTCGACATATTTAACACAACAACACAACACTATGCACACACTTTTCTAATTTATCACTCGTGCGCGTCTGACACTTGTCGATGACACAACAAAATGGCGCAGTGTCAAATCTTTATAGCACAAACTGCACTGGTGCACCATCTGTTGTCTAAAATCCGCATTTCATACTTGTACACCTGGTAAACTGGTAGTCTGTGGTATAATGGTTTATGTATTGCTTTGTTTTGTTCTCTTCTCTGCGTTAAGTTTTGTGTTAATGTTGATAATTGTATTTGGTGTCTATAAAATTTGTCTCTTTGATACGTTGTCGTATTGTTTGCCCGTTTGCTGTGTTATGGAGTTCGTCAAGTCTTGTGTATCTTGGTGCGGATACAGCCCAACGTAATACTTTGTTCTGCATCCTTTGTAGTCTTGCTATCTGCGTCTCTGTCATACCACACCAAACTGGTGCAGCATATGTCTGGTGGTATTTATCATTGCATTTTTATGTTTTTACTGTATTTATAACACGTATAACACATTTTTTTGCAAAATTCATCAACATAGTCTCCTTCAAGAGCGATACAATCTGTCCAACGCTTTTCTAACATTTCTATACCTTTCTTGCAGAAGGATTTGTCTTTGCCTTCAAAATAGGCCTCAGTTTCGGCGATAACTTCTTCACTGGAGCCAAATCTCTTTCCCGCGAGCATTTTTTGAGGTCTGCGAATAGATAATAGTCACTGGGGGCCAAATCTGGAGAATACGGTGGATGAGGAAGCAATTCGAACTTTCAATTCATGCAATTTTGCTATGGTAACCATTAACTTGTGACACGGTACATTGTCTTAATGAAAGAGCAGTTTTTTCTCATTCATCTCCCTTCAAACCCACCATGTTGGTCTGATAATTTGTTTGTATATTATCAGTTCAGTTCTGGGCTCCATCTGCAAACCTGGTGCAATTAGTGCATACATGTTTTGCATCGCAACAAATGCCTTCTGTAGCACGTGGCTTATGTATTCAACCAATGAGACTGGATCGAATCTAACAAGGCAAATATATATTCAGAAAGAATACTATCACCTTATAAGAAATCAGTATCGGATTCTAACAGTAGGATATAATAACATCCTCCTAGTCGATACCAGATTAGAGTAACAATCTAGACTAGTAAGTAAGAGTTCAAAAAAAAAAAAACTTTTCAATTCGCATTCTGGATTAACTTTCACTAAATCTTATAGTTAATTCTAATGATTGGAGAAATTGTGCTTCTTAGGATTAGATCATGTCAATTTGAAGTAACTTTACGACGTCTTGCCTACGATTGTACGAGATGTTTTTCGATATCTTTACTCTTCGAGTGTAGATCACTGGACGTGTTCTAATAAAAAATGAACCGCACCTTTGTGCAATCGTAGGCGAAACGTCGAAATAGTCGAACAGAGTTTAATCCAAAGGACCACGATTTTTTATCTAACCAAGACCGTGAACGCTTCCGTGCCATGTTAATTCTAATGACTTCATAAAACCGTACTTACGCTTGGACATTCTTAAAATAAGATCGACTCCACTTTTCATATGCTAGGACTTTTGCCATGTTCCAGGGTTCCATACCAGTTTCATAGCTAAACCAGGGTTCAGGTGAAGTAAACATTGCATCAATTTTGACATCATGTATTCTGCTTTTGTTATTACTTTCTCGTAGTTGGCCTTCAAACGTTGTACGCCACTTTTTCATTGGTTCTAGTGGGGTTACTTTAATACCTATAATTCAATTTTAAAAAACACAAATTTCGATGTATAAAGGCAATTAGCAACAAATAACAGAAAAACCGATGATTTTTAGTCTGATTTTGGCTCTTAAAATATTCATGATACACTGGTGAGCAAAAAAATCGACTCAAACGATTTTGCTTCATTTAACACCGATCCTTGAACTTAATTTTCAAACAATAGTATTATTTTTGGTATCACTAGAATGCTGATATTCTACTGTTTCCAATAATATCGAAAACATTTGGATTTAAGAAATAATTTTACTCAATAGAACCATTTTGGTCGCTCAGCAACGTACTCGTTGCTCGCTATTCATCTCTATAAAAACACATGCAAATGCATTTTCCTATTATTCCTTTATCGGAACTTGAACCATCAACACATCTGCTACACCTGCTCACTAAATACGACATCGGAAAATCTTATACCCTATTGCAAGAAGGGCATAGCCAACTCTGCGCAACTGTACCTGAGCCAGTCAGCTGTCTCCAGAGGCTACAGACGTTACTAAATGACTAGCGCCTTTACACGGAGACTAGGATCAGAAAGAAGAAGATATACTCTAAGAAATCGTCACTTGACCAGCTTTGAGGTCCAGCCCATCGACAAGCGCGACTCAGATTTGCTCGAGAACATATCGAACATGTGTATTTTTGGTATCATTAGAATGCTGATTTTTTTCTCGCTCAGCGCGCTATTTATTCCTTTAAAAACAAATGCAGGAGTTGAGTTTCGGATCGCGAAGTGTATACAACTCGTTCAACGAGTATTATTACGGAAGTGTTTAAATCTATTTAATTATTTTGTCGATTGCAAACGAGAGGGACTAGAAATAAAGCAGAGTGTAGTGTTAGAATTAAGAAAATAAGTCAAAAATTTGGAGGTTTATGAGAATAATTCTGTAAAACTGTATGAAGCTAACGAAACGATATGCGACGACCTTAATCGTTTTACTGTTTACGGTGATAAGAAATATAAACAACAGTTTTTTTTTCTCCCGTGTTTGAAAATGGGATATACGAGGAACACACGTAAAGTTTTTATAACAGAAAGAACAATGGATAGCCATGATTATACCTCAGGAGACTCGACAAGAGGAAGAGTCGAAGAAAAAGAAGAGCCAATGGGATTATTCAAGAAGAGTAAAAAGCTGATAAGAACACCACAGAAAGAGAAAAACAAAATAGTAGATAAGATAGACAATTTGATAGAAACGATCAGAGAGCTAATGTCAGATATAAAGGATATAAAACAAGATCAGAAGAGATACCAACAAGAGTTGAAGGAACTAAAGAAGGAGAATGAAGTATTGATAGAGGAAAATAAGATAATTAGAGAAAACATGAGAAGTATGGATTTGAAGATGACTAGACTGGAAAAAGACAACGTAAAGAATAATACCAGGTGTACAAGTATGAAATGCGGATTTCAGAGAATAGATGGTGCACCAATGCAGTTTGTGCTATAAAGATTTGACACTGCGCCATTTTGTTGTCTCATCAACAAGCGTCAGACACGCACGAGTGATAAATTGGAAAAGTGTGTGCATAGTGCTGTGTTGTTGTGTTCAATATGTCGAAATTTATACCGAACAAAGAGAATTCGCGGACAGCATTAATTTTTTGTTTTCATTTGAAGAAAACTGCTGTTGAATCATACCGATTACTTCGAGAAACTTATGGTGAACATGCTCCATCGCAAGATACGTGTGAACGATGGTTTCAGCCTTTCAAAAGTGGTGACTTCGATGTTCCAAACAAGCAACGTGGAAAAACGCCACAAAAATACGAAGATGTGGAATTGCAAGCATTATTGGACGAAGATGATTTGCAAACACAAAAAACAACTCGCCGAGCAATTGGGCGTTAGTTAACAAGCTGTTTCCAATCGGCTACGAGAGATAGAAAAGATTCAGAAGCCGATAGATGGGTACCACATGAATTGAACGACATGCAAATGGAAAAGCCCAAAAACACGTGTGACATTTACCAGCTCAGTACAAAAGGAAGTTGTTTTTGCATCGTATAGTTACAGGGGATGAAAAGTGGATTTGTTTTGGGAATCTCAAGCGCAAAAAATCATTGGTAGACCCAGGCGCACCGTCCACATCGACCGCAAGACCGAATCGCTTTGGCAGAAAGACGATGCTCTGTGTTTGGTGGGACCAGAGGGGCGTGGTCTATTATGAGCTGTTAAAACCTGGGGAAACGGTTAATACTAAACGTTACCAACAATAATTGACCGATTTGAACCGTTCGCTGCTTGAAAAAAGGCCAGAATACCGAAAGAAGCAACACAAAGTTATTTTTCTTCATGACAATGCTCAATCGCATACGGCAAAACCAGTTCACGACACGTTGGAAGCACTCAGCTGGGAAGTTCTACCCCATGCGGCTTACTTACCAGACTTGGCTCCTTCCGATTACCACTTGTTTGCATCGATGGGTCACGCACTTGCTGAGCAGCGCTTTGGTTCGTACGAAGATGTGAAAAAATGGCTCGATGAATGGTTCGCAGCAAAAGGAGAAGATTTTTACTGGCGTGATATTCACAAATTGCCCGAAAGATGGGAAAAAGTATGACAAGCGATGGAGCATACTTTAAATAAAATACTTTTTATCATTCTTCCGAATTTAACATTTTTTTTAGAAAAAAAATCCGCATTTCTTACTTGTACTCTTGGTATAGTCTCCATCCTCACCTCTTTCGCCCCTTACATGTTTTACTATATATTTATCCAAAATATTTGTTTATTATCTCAACAAAAAAATTGGCTGCTGTAATACGTTCTGCAATTTATACCAAATGTAATAAGACGTTAGAAGCTGTTTAAATAATTCAAAAAGTATTTAATAATTAATAAACTACAATTAACTCTTTTAAAATCACAACGAACAAAACATTACTGTCCACCAACGCAATACGTGCGTACACATGAAAGAATAAAATTCATATGTCGACGATACAGATAAAAAAATTGTAAGGAACGCTTATTGTATTTAGGGACCCCCACCCCTTTGATTCTCTTATTCGGTTAAAAGTAAAAAAAACCATAAAAAGGATATAACGTTATATATACGAAACAAGCACCCTAATTTTTTATAATATGCCATAAATATTTGTATATTATCTTAACCAAAAAATCAAAAAAAAAATATTTATTGCTATTTGGTTCGTGAGTTATCGTGGCGATAGACTGATGGAAATGTGATTTTTTTCACGAATAAAATACTTTCCTTTGACAAGGAAAGTAATATTGACATGCTCTATGGCCCTATTTGGTTGGTTTTTGAGGACTAGTTATAATTATCACGAAATTAATCAAACAATAAAATGGTGACTGCCCCGCTACATCAGCCTTTGAACCAAACGCGTTTTAAACAATCGGTAAAGCAATTTACCAAGGATTTCTCTTACAAAGAAGCAGTTCCAATATAAGTCCTCAATTTAACTTTATCCTTATCGTTATCTCAAGCATGCGCAGTATTAACGCGAATGAATTGCATGGTTAAGTTAGTATTCATCTTCTATAAACTTAGCACACCGGTTATTAGGATTAGATGGGTCAACACAAGTTTCCAAATTAAAGCTGTGTCTAGCAGGTTTCTATCACTTCCTTCAATATTTCCAAGACAATACGAATGTGCGATACATAAAATTTCATTTGAAATTCGCACTACATACACGCTCTAATGCCATTGTGATAAAGATTGCAAAATCTCAACATAATCTAGACACTAATTAACTGTTGTCAGTGTTATTTGCAATAAAAGATAATCATTTAAATTTTACTGTATTTTCTTAGTGGTTTGTATACCTAAGTAGAAAAAAACAGGCCCTATCATAATAGCGATGAGAATAACGAGCGTCAAATAACTTCTCTTATAAGTTCCTAAATAAGGGAAATCGTTATCCTTAATAAAGGTTTCTCTTATTTTGTTTCAATACTGCGCAAGCTCTAAATCGTGAGCACATGCTTCAAATAACGATAACAGGTGAGTCCTTACATTTAATTTCTTCACTTTACTATTAAACGGTGGTCGCATGCTTCAAGTAAAAATAAAGACAGTGGCTAACCAAAATAATCGTTGCAAAATCTCTCTCTAATAACTTAATTCAAGTGTTACACTTCGATACTTTTAACTGCAGATACTTAATGGTAAGATGAGAAGAAGAAAGCGTTAATGAAAATTGGAATTAACGAACGACATATGCAATTATAATTTATAACGCGACATATCCGACACAACTCCTTCAACACCTACCCAGACCCCTTTAACCCCTTATATGTTCGACTATGAATAATTGAATTTAAAATCTGTTCATTATCGGAAAGGAAAAAACAGAAAAAACATCTCATAATACTAATAAATTATACGAAATTTATCGACCGCACCCCTTTCATCTCTTTTCTCTAGAGCAATATCGCTCAAAAAGTATACGTTCTTTTCTAATTCAAGTACTATAAATGTACCAAAATTTAAATTGATATCTCATTTCGTTCAAGAGTTATCGTGTCATTATGAACAGGCAGATCGGCAAAAATGTTTTCGAATATGTTTTTCGCGATCTAAACGTGAAGAAATTGAAAATCTCGGGTAGTGATTTTTTCACTAAACTAAAATACTATCCTTAGCAAAGGAAGTAAAAATTTAAAAAAAAAATAAAAACGGCTCTTCCAAGATCTCCCTACAAAAAATTTAAATAACATGAAATCAAGCCGAGAACTAAATGCTTAAGATGAAATTACTAACACCTGATATAAATACTACCTTCAGCTTCATAGCTTTCTTCCTCGCCAGTATTAAATAAAGTTGTATCAGGTAATTTAGGTAGTTCCAGCATGCCTAAATTTGAAGACATAACTTTTATGTAAACGAAGCCATCCACTTGACGATTTTTTCTTCTAGCTGTACCTACCATAAAGCAGTCTCCATTTTTATTGGCTGAATTGAAGTAAACTGCATCAACTGCCTAAAAATATGTGAGAATTAACACATTTGAGTGGTATGAAATAACAGTTCTAGGGGATTTTAATGCGAGAATTGGTGATGAAGTTATACCTGGCATCAAAAATCGATTCAACGAAGAAACTATAAACGATAGTGGTGAACAAATGATATAACTATGCATACAAAAGGAACTTAGAATTAACAACACATTTTATCCACATAAACCACAACACAAATACACCTTCTAAAATACACGTGGACAAAGATCAACAATTGATTACGTAATCACAAATAGAAATATTCATCCAACAAGAATACAGGACGTGAGAACTTTAGCTTCCGCCAATGCTGGAACGAATCACCATCTTGTAATTGCAAAAATACGAACAACCATGCAACGACTTCGTAGCGAACCCGTCGAACAAATAAGCAAAATCAATATAGAATCTCTATCCGACGACTCAACCAAATATCTATATCAAAAAAGGTTAACAGAAAAAATAGCCACAAATGATATTCGAGAGTCCGATGACATAGAAACGGCATGGACAAAACTAAAAACTAATATGCTAGAAGCAGCAGAAGAAGCATTTGGAAGAAGGACTATAAAGAAAGGGGGAAAACCAAACACAAAGCCTTGGTTCAAACAAGAAGTTAAGACATTAGCTGAAGAAAAAAGAAAATCGTACCTACAATACAGAGCCAATGCTATAACATACAATGATTATAAAAATGTAAGAAACAGGGTCAACGAGAATATCCAGAGAATCAAAAGAGAGCATTGGGAGAAATTTTCGAACGATATGGAACATGATCTGTACGGAGGACAAAAAAAAATATGGAATCTACTGAGTAATAGAAAAAAAAACCAATAAATGAGTACATACAAAATACAAAAATTACGGTGGAAGAATGGGAAAGATATTTCGAAAAACTCTATAGTCCATCAGAAACCAATTCATTAACACAGGAAATACAGCATGAAGATGAAAATGTTGCCCAACCAAATAGGACGATTTCCTTGAATCAAATACAGCACATGGCAGCGAAACTAAAAAA
Organism: Pachyrhynchus sulphureomaculatus; assembly: GCA_019049505.1. Lineage (NCBI taxonomy): Eukaryota > Metazoa > Arthropoda > Insecta > Coleoptera > Curculionidae > Pachyrhynchus > Pachyrhynchus sulphureomaculatus. The sequence goes on from CM032456.1 coordinate 169,801,043, forward strand.
CAGAAAAGCCCCGGGTATGGACGAAATTAAGAACGAAATGATCAAATATGGAGGTGATAAATTACTAGAAGAATTACAGATTTTCTTTAACAAAATACTCACAGCCAAGATTATACCATCCGAATGGAAAGAAAGCATCCTGATACCAATTTTCAAAAAAGGAGAAAGGACAGATCCAAAAAACTATCGAGGTATCAGCTTAATGAGTGCGGTACTAAAATTGTTCACTAAAATTTTAGCAGAAGAAATAATGTTAACTGGTATCTGTGAAGAACAGCAAGAGTTCAGAAAGAACAGGTCTACTATAGACGCCATATTTATAATCCGCCAAATTACCGAAAAAGACATAGAACTTAATAAGATAGCCTTTATGTGTTTCATTGATCTTACCCAGGCATTCGATAGGGTACGGTTAACTGATGTCATAACCCTACTACAAAAAAGGGAATTCACCCGAATATAATAAAAAACTATCGAAGAGTTGAACATCAACAACCACACATATGTAAGAGTGGCAAATAAATTAAGCAATAAAATACCTATGACAACCGGAATCAGACAAGGAGATAGCCTAAGCCCAATCTTATTTAACATCATAATGGATGAAATTATAAACGAAGTAAAGAAAACTGGGAGAGGATATCGATTGGGAGACAAAGAAATAAAAATAATATGCTACGCCGATGATGCAGTAATTAATCAGAAGACGAAGATAACTTACAGAGACTCCTACATAAGTTCCAACAAACAGCAAAAGTGTTTAATATGCAAATATCTGTAAAGAAAACAAAATCCCTTACAATATCTAAAGAACCGAAAAGATGCAAACTCGCGATTTATGATCAGAGTGTAGAACAAGTGATGTCCTTCAAATATCTAGGGGCAAACATAATAAGTACCAGGAATCTTAAGGAGGAAGTAAAAACTCAAACAACAAAGGTATCATTAATATCAGGATATTTAAGAGATATAATTTGGAGAAACAAATATATGAGCACCAGGAGCAAAGTAAGAATATACAAAACGTGCGTAAGACCGATCATGACGTACGCGATAGAAACCAGAGCGGAGAACGCAATAACCAAACGACTCCTAAGAACAACAGAAATGCGAACACTTAGATCGATAACAGGACATATCTTATTTGACAGGAAAAGTTGTGAAGAAATAAGGGAAATGTGCGAAATACAGGATGTGGTGCGATGGGCAACGAATAGGAGAAGAGAATGGAGAGACCATGTGGACAGAATGCCAAATGACCGGTTGGCTAAGGTTACAAAAGAGAAGCGACCAAACACACCTCGACCGCTTGGAAGACCACAGATGGTATGAGAGCTGGTCTTCATCATCACAATTGTTTCTGGGAAACCTTTGAAGTGAACACAGGACATGGTCCTAACGTAGGAAGAAGAAGAAGAAGAGTATTCTCACCTCGTATGAACCAATTCTCGAAACATTTTTTCTACTTTGAAGTTGGTACCTCAAAAACATGGTTTTGGAGCTTCTTGAGGTAATGAAAATAGTTGTCTGCGCATTGTTTTTTTACATTTGGGAACAAAAATAAGTGGTTAGGTTATAAATCAGGTGAATATGGACAATGCGACATTAATATGATGATGGACATATTTAACGCGAATGAAACAGGACTATTTTTCAAATGCCTTCCTAAAAAAACATCAACATTTAAAAGCGAAAAGTGCCATGGGGGAAAACATAGTAAAATAAGAGTAACGATATTAATTGCTGCAAATATAGATGAATCAGAAAAACTGAAAATACTGTTGTATTATTAACCCCCCGTTCTTTTCGAGGAGTTAAATGGTGGCCTCTCGATTATAAAGCCAATTCTAAGGCGTGGATGACGGGGACAATTTTTGAGGAGTGGCTGTTAAAATTGGATAAACGCTTTAAATCAACTAGACGGAAGATTTTTCTATTCACAGATAATTGTCCGGCACACTCCAAAGACATTCAGCAAAAATTAGAGTTCATCAAACTTTCATTTTTGCCTTCAAATATGACATCCAAAGTGTAACCACTTCATCAAAAGTCACTACAGCCGCAGGATTGTAAAGAAAAGTATTGAACACCTAGAAGAAAACAAAAAAATTAATATAATCTTAATGCACTGTGTTGACGAAATATCAACAGCGTGAAATATCGACGTTAAGTCTGTCACAATTGCTAACTGTTTTAAAAAAAGCTGGATTTGGCCAATTCCTTGTAAGGGAGAACGAAGAGGAAATTCCACTGATTTTCCTAAAAGAAATTTTAAATCATACTACTGAAAATCGAAAATTTCTCCAAAGCGAATATGACACTTGGATTAAGTTGCAGAAAACAGGAGAAATTTGCAATATTGATGAGTATATGCACATGGATGATGATTACTTCGGAGTTCTTCACAAATGAAGATATTATTGAGTCCTATATTTCAAAACCTGATACCTTCATTACACAGGAAGATAATAGTGATAGTGATCAAGGATCATCGACGGAAAGCACTTCTCTGCATCCTTCCAATAGTTTAATAACAAATTCCTTAAACGTTTTACGCCTATATTTACAAACAAACGCAAATACCACCGAGTTTAGTTACTGTAGAAAGCTTTTTTCGAAACTCAACAGAAGAATCGATCAATCCAATGACAAATAACTGATTAATAATAATATACTTAAAAATAAAAAAGTTAAGAAAGTATCACATAATGTTTTTTTTTACCTCAATCGATAACTCGATGTTGCAGTAACTCGAAATTTTTTTGGCAAGTCAGGGTTCGAGTTATCGAAGTTCGACTGTATTTATAATTATTCATTAAATGTTGTTGATACCAGGTGTACAAGTATGAAATGCAGATTTCAGACAACAGATAGTGCACCAATGCAGTTTGTGCTATAAAGATTTGACACTGCGCGATTTTGTTGTCGCATCAACAAGTGATAAATTGGAAAAGTATGTGCATAGAGTTGTGTTGTTGTGTTCAATATGTCGAAATTTATACCGAACAAAGAACATTCGCGGACAGCATTAATTTTTTGTTTTCATTTGAAAAAAACTGCTGTTAAATCATACCGATTACTTCGAGAAGCTTATGGTGAACATGCTCCATCGCAAGATACGTGTGAACGATGGTTTTGGCTTTTCAAAAGTGGTGACTTCGATGTTACACACAAGGAACGTGGAAAACCTGCGAAAAAAAAAGAAGATGTGGAATTGCAAGCATTGTTGGACGAAGCTGATTCGCAAACACAAAAACAACTCGACGAGTAATTGGGCGTTAGTCAACAAGCTGTTTCCAATCGGCTACGAGAGATGGGAAAGATTCAGAAGACCGGTAGATGGGTACCACATGAGTTGAACGACAGGCAAATAGAAAAGCGCAAAAACACGTGTGACATTTTGCTCGCTCCGTACAAAAGGAAGTCGTTTTTGCATCGTATAGTTACAGGGGATGAAAAGTAGACCCAAGCGCACCATCCACATCGACCGCAAGACCAAATTGCTTTGGCAGAAAGACGATGCTCTGTGTTTGGTGGGAGCAGAGGGGCGTGGGTCTATTATAAGCTGTTAAAACCTGAGGAAACGGTTAATACTAAACGTTACCAACACCAATTGACCGATTTGAACCGTTCGCTGCTTAAAAAAAGGCCAGAATACCGAAAGAGGCAATACAAAGTCATTTTTCTTCATGACAATGCTCCATCACATACGGCAAATCCAGTTCGTAATACGTTAGAAGCACTCAGCTGGGAAGTTCTACCCCATGCGGCTTACTCACCGGACTTGGCTCCATCCGATTACTACTTGTTTGCATCTATGGGTCACGCACTTGCTGAACAGCGCTTTGGTTCATACGAAGATGTGAAAAAATGGCTCGATGAATGGTTCGCAGCAAAAGGGGAAGATTTTTACTGGCCTGGTATTCACAAATCGCCCGATAGATGGGAAAAAGGTATAACAAGCGATGGAGCATACTTTGAATAAAGCACTTTTTATCATTCTTCCGAATTTAACATGTTTTAAAAAAAAAAAAATCCGCATTTCATACTTATACACCTGGTATATAATCGAATGTTGAAAATCTGACACAAGTACCGAGTTTTTATAGTTAACTAGCCGTGTCCGCGGCTCTGCTCACGCGGACTTGATTCACTATTATTGTCACTACTTATTCCTTATGTTACCTAACGTAATAAAATGTATCCTATAACCTGGCCACAGAACATATGTATTTTATAAAAAAACACGTATAAGTGGTTCTTGAGTGCTAAGCGCACTAAGGGATAGACAGACAGACAGACAGAGAGACGCTGCGTTTTATATATATTATAAATTTTTTTTGATAAATATTACGTTAAGAATTAAAAAAAAAACACGTAAATTGGATAAGTCGTTCTTGAATGATAAGCGCACTAATGGACAGACAGAGAGACATTGCATTTTATATATATACTAGCCGTGCCCACAGCTTCGCTCGCGTGGACTTCATTCACTATTATCGTCACTGCTTATTCCTTATGTTACCTAACGTAATAAAATATATCCTATAACCTGGACTTTTATAAAAAAAAACACATAAATCGGATATGTGGTTCTCGAGTGATAAGCTCACTAACTGACAAACAGATAGACAGAGAGCCAAAGAACAAATGTATGAATTAAAAAAAAAAAAAACATGTAAATCAGGTGGGAACCTGGCCTAGTCTTTAAAAAAAAAATCACGTAAATGGATAAGTGGTTCTCAAATCATAAGTGCACTAACGGACAGACAGAACAGAGAAACGTAGCATTTTATATATATTATATTTTTTGCTACATGATATTGTTGCATATTTAATGGTTTAGGCAGTGCATTGCAAGAGAACGCGCTAGCGGCAAACTTTTTTTTCGACTTGATTCACTATTATCGTCACTGCTTGTTCCTTATGTTACCTAACGTAATAAAATATATCCTATAACCTGGCCAGAGAAGATATGTATGGATAAAAAAGAAGCACATAAATCGGATAAGTGGTTCTCGAGTGATAAGCGCACTAACGGACAGAGAGACGTTGCATTTTATATATTATATCAGTAATCTAGTCCATTTAAAATAATAGAATCTATAATTTTAAGTAATGCTTTAGTCTTTAAATAATCTTTAAAATTATATAAAATTTTTCGTGAAAAATATAATTGTTTACGACACTTTTATGTATTCATCAAAATTTACATATTGACCAAAGATTCTTTCTAAATTGCACTGACTGATTTTTTTCCGTTTTCCTAACTAGTACCAACTAAATTCATAAAAACTAATTAATGCTATGCAAATTCTTCTCAAATATACTTTTTAATATTATTCCTCTCTACTCTCCGGCATAGCTACGCTACTGTCTGACATAACGCCTGCAAAAAAATAATTCTCTATCAGTGTCAGATTTAAATAAGTAACATTATGGTATTTTATACAATTTCAAGTGAGTTAATTAAGTTTTCTGCACAAATTATTTGTACCAGATAGACGATAAGTTATAAATTAGACTGAAAAGATATCAAATAGGACAATAGGAAAGAAAAGCAAGGTTCAGATTCCAATTTCCCATAATCTAGTCCTCGTGTCCACTTCTCAGTTCTAGTTAGACCGGAAATATAATGAATAATGGACATCAAATTCAAATTTCTCATAGTTTAGACTCCCGTTATCTGATGCTCTATATTTGACTGCTTGTTTCAGGTTACAACGGCAGGAACTTATAAGTCTACCAAAAGAGACTCAAAAAGCAAACTTCAAATTGGCTAAGGTAAGTACTCTTCAAAATTGGCACTAATCCGCTATTTCACTTCCGATTTAATCGGACTTGTCTTATTTTTAAAACGGAAATGGCTTATAACTCAGGAACTAAAACATATAAACAAAAAATAATTTCGAATTAAAATGTCTCATCGATCGAATCCATCAAATCTACCCTTTATAGTATAAGAATAAATTGAACAAAAGATCAGTTAGAAGGGACTTTAAATTCAAGTCCCAATCTGTATCTCGATTACATTTCTGGCGAATACAGTGGCAGAACCAGGTTTAAAGGATGGGAAGGGTTATATGAATGTAAAGGGCGTTTCTTGGAGGAAAAAAGGAATCACTAGTTGCATATCGAAAGGGAGCGACAATGGACAAACAGGGGATCGTCAAACGATAATCGAAGAGCAAAACCTCTTGATGAAAAAAGGTCCTCTTGCACTGGACCTCCAAAAGCTTAAATATTTCCCAATAAAGTAAACTAAAAATCGATGACCGAAAGGTGGGGATTTTTCACAAAAAAGAACCCTTCCACACGATTAAGAATTTACACTTAGTTTACAAATTAATGACCGGGAAGGAAGAATTTTCACAAAAAAGGACCCTTTCCTACAGTAAAACTCTAAAAAATTTAAAGATTGATGAAGGGGGTAAACATTTTTTACAAAAAAAGAATCCTCATAAAAAAAAGTTCTGTTTCTAGGGAGAGAGTCTATCACCCTTGGCTGTGTGACAGGGCGTAAAATTTGACCACTGAGAGAGATATAAAAATATTACTTCAGATTTATTTCGTAAAGATCATGGATCTGGTAGTCGACTGAGATCAAACTTATTTTTTCCGATTTTATCTCAAGTTCGAGGTCGTTCGTACAAGTTTGTGTAAGTTAGTAGAAAATCATTTGAACGTATTTAACTTACCTTTGGGGTAGCGGCCAATTTCTGAGCTCTTTCTAATTTAAAATGTACCTCAGGGCTTACTGGGAACAGTTTATTTTTTACCTAAAAATAGATATAATATTAAGATTAATTTAGAAAGCACAATTTAAACAAATATTGTATATCCACAATTACACCCTGGAGGCAAAACGGCTCAAAAATTGGCTTAGGGGAAGAAATTTTGTCATCATCATCATATATAGCAATATTAGCTTCCACTGCTGGACATAGGCCTCCCTTAATCATTTCCAGTTAAACTGGTCTTGGGCTTTTTGGATCCAGTTTCCCGCTACTGTCATTAGATCATCTGTCCATCTAGTGGGAGGTCTTCTTCTATTCCTACACGCTTCTTGTCTAGGACGCTACTCCAACACCTTCCTGGTCCATCTGTTATATTGCGTTCTGGCTAGATGACCGGCACAATTCTATTTCAAAGATAGAACTTTCTCAATTGCATCTATCACTCTCGTTCGGTTCCTAATTTCTTTATTTAGGACTTTATCTTGAAGAGAGGAAATTGACTGCCCTCCTGAGTTACCCTTATCTTATTTATTGTCTTCTTTGTCAAACTTAGAGTTTCTACTCCATAAGTAAGCACAGGTAACATGCCCTGGTTCCCATGCATCTTTCGTTTAAGGCATTTCTGGTAGCTTG
>CM032456.1:169813412-169830912 GCA_019049505.1 Pachyrhynchus sulphureomaculatus
TGCTGATGTGTCATCAATTGAGAAGTTTAAGCAGAACTTTAAAAAGCAAATCGAAGATTGTGGATACACATGTGATCCATGTCCAACGATTTCAACGAAGATTGTTGGGGGTTCGCAGCTCAGTTATTCAATGGTCACCTAAGTCACCAGACCTCACGCCGTTAGATTTTTTCGTGTGCGGGACTCTTAAAGATATTGTACGCAAAATTGCGACAAATGATATTAAGCACTTAAAAGCAAAAATATCAGATGCGTGCAATAGTATATCTGGAGAAATTATTTACAAAACCACTCATCGAACGTTAATGAAAAGAATGGAATGATAGAAGAAGGAAGACATATTTCTCTTGATGTTTTTTTTATTTTTTTTTAGTTTCAAACATTTAATTTTATAAATATTTAATAAGTTATGTAATGGTAGAAGTTATATAGTTTCTATGTTTTATTAAAAATAATGTATTCTTATTTTTTATTCTTCAAAGATATTTTATTAAAACCTCTACAGCATAGTAACTAATATTATTATAATTACTGTCAGATTAAAGTATGACAGCCGCCTACTAGATAAATTGTTTAAAAACTGCCAAAGGTAGCATACGATCCATGGCAACTGCGTTGACAAAAAAATAATATTTTAGAGGGTTTTTGCTGCATAACCTTTTTGGAAAACAAATTAGAAAAAAAAAACAGTTTAAGGGAAAAATGTTTAAAAAAATTGGGGCTTTCTAATGCCGTTTTACAAAAGATATGTCGATGGATTTACAACTGTGACGAAACTGGTCTGAATTATAAAATTCCTCCATCAAAAACATTGGCATCTCGACAGGAAAAATCAGCTCCTGGGCACAAACGAAGTAAGGAAAGATTAACTATAATGGGATGTTCCAATGCATCTGGCAAGCACAAAATCCCACTGATGGTGATTGGCAAGTCTACACGTCCAAGAGCTTTAAAATATATCTCACCCAAAGCCCTACCAGTCTATTACAAAAGTCAGAAGAACGCATGGATGGATGCGACCTTATTTACTAACTGGTTTGAAGAAGAGTTCGTGCCATCTGTGACTAAATTTTTGAACAGAAACCGTCTTCCTATTAAAGCAATTTTGTTAATGGATAATGCCCCCTCTCACCCTGGAGAAGGACTTCATGTGGGCGAAATTGTTGTAAAATTTTTTCCTTCAAATGTAACCAGCATAATGCAACCAATGGATCAAGGCATCCTTGAAAACATTAAAAAAAAATTATAGGCATAGGATATTATCAATGGGATGAGAAAGGTTACACTGAAAAATGTTATTTACTGGGTAAGTCAAGCTTGGGATTCTGTGCGTACAAAAACTATTCAAAAATCTTGGTCAAAAGTTATTGATTTTGAGGACTATAATGACAGTGAAAATGATACTCCATTAAATGAATTAGCTTTGAAATTGAGAAGCCATGGAGAAATGTCCTGTTCAAATTTTGACAGCGAGATAGAAGAAAAAGAATAAAGTTTATTTGAATTAATGCAAAAATTAAAAGGTTGCGAAAATGTGACAAGAGAAGATGTTGTTGAATGGATTACAGCAGATGATTTAGAAGAAGAAATGAGTATTGAAGAAATAACGAATGCCTTTCAGGAAACCGAAAAATTAGATGACGATGACGAATCGGCGGTGGATGAACAGTCTCCCACTAAGATCTCTCATCAAGAAGCTTTTTGCTTCTTTGGAAAAAGCTTTGAGGTATATCGAACAACACCTAGAGGCAACCCCGGCGGATTTGCTTCTTCTTAATATATAAACAGAAGTGCATAGATACCTATTTCACTGTTTTATAATGTATGTACCTATTTATATGTTAAAAACGTTAATACATCGGTTTAAAGTATTGGTGTTTATTTTTTGAATGAATAAAAAACAAATCCGGATTATCCGAGGAGGGTGCCCCCCACGTTATCTCGGATAACCGAGGTTCTACTGTATATACATATATATATATATATATATATATATATATATATATATATATATATATATATATATATATATATATAAATATATATATATATATATATATATATATATATATATATATATATATAAATAATATATATATATATATATATATATATATATATATATATATATATATATATATATATATATATATATAAATATATATATATATATATATATATATATATATATATATATATATATATATATGTATATATATATATATATATATATATATATATATATATATATATATATATATATGTATATACAGTAGAACCTCGGTTATCCGAGATAACGTGGGGGGCACCCTCCTCGGATAATCCGGATTTGTTTTTTATTCATTCAAAAAATAAACACCAATACTTTAAACCGATGTATTAACGTTTTTAACATATAAATAGGTACATACATTATAAAACAGTGAAATAGGTATCTATGCACTTCTGTTTATATATTAAGAAGAAGCAAATCCGCCGGGGTTGCCTCTAGGTGTTGTTCGATATACCTCAAAGCTTTTTCCAAAGAAGCAAAAGCTTCTTGATGAGAGATCTTAGTGGGAGACTGTTCATCCACCGCCGATTCGTCATCGTCATCTAATTTTTCGGTTTCCTGAAAGGCATTCGTTATTTCTTCAATACTCATTTCTTCTTCTAAATCATCTGCTGTAATCCATTCAACAACATCTTCTCTTGTCACATTTTCGCAACCTTTTAATTTTTGCATTAATTCAAATAAACTTTATTCTTTTTCTTCTATCTCGCTGTCAAAATTTGAACAGGACATTTCTCCATGGCTTCTCAATTTCAAAGCTAATTCATTTAATGGAGTATCATTTTCACTGTCATTATAGTCCTCAAAATCAATAACTTTTGACCAAGATTTTTGAATAGTGGTAGTACGCACAGAATCCCAAGCTTGACTTACCCAGTAAATAACATTTTTCAGTGTAACCTTTCTCATCCCATTGATAATATCCTATGCCTATAATTTTTTTTTTAATGTTTTCAAGGATGCCTTGATCCATTGGTTGCATTATGCTGGTTACATTTGAAGGAAAAAATTTTACAACAATTTCGCCCACATGAAGTCCTTCTCCAGGGTGAGAGGGGGCATTATCCATTAACAAAATTGCTTTAATAGGAAGACGGTTTCTGTTCAAAAATTTAGTCACAGATGGCACGAACTCTTCTTCAAATCAGTTAGTAAATAAGGTCGCATCCATGCGTTCTTCTGACTTTTGTAATAGACTGGTAGGGCTTTGGGTGAGATATATTTTAAAGCTCTTGGACGTGTAGACTTGCCAATCACCATCAGTGGGATTTTGTGCTTGCCAGATGCATTGGAACATCCCATTATAGTTAATCTTTCCTTACTTCGTTTGTGCCCAGGAGCTGATTTTTCCTGTCGAGATGCCAATGTTTTTGATGGAGGAATTTTATAATTCAGACCAGTTTCGTCACAGTTGTAAATCCATCGACATATCTTTTGTAAAACGGCATTAGAAAGCCCCAATTTTTTTAAACATTTTTCCCTTAAACTGTTTTTTTTTTCTAATTTGTTTTCCAAAAAGGTTATGCAGCAAAAACCCTCTAAAATATTATTTTTTTGTCAACGCAGTTGCCATGGATCGTATGCTACCTTTGGCAGTTTTTAAACAATTTATCTAGTAGGCGGCTGTCATACTTTAATCTGACAGTAATTATAATAATATTAGTTACTATGCTGTAGAGGTTTTAATAAAATATCTTTGAAGAATAAAAAATAAGAATACATTATTTTTAATAAAACATAGAAACTATATAACTTCTACCATTACATAACTTATTAAATATTTATAAAATTAAATGTTTGAAACTAAAAAAAAATAAAAAAAAACATCAAGAGAAATATGTCTTCCTTCTTCTATCATTCCATTCTTTTCATTAACGTTCGATGAGTGGTTTTGTAAATAATTTCTCCAGATATACTATTGCACGCATCTGATATTTTTGCTTTTAAGTGCTTAATATCATTTGTCGCAATTTTGCGTACAATATCTTTAAGAGTCCCGCACACGAAAAAATCTAACGGCGTGAGGTCTGGTGACTTAGGTGACCATTGAATAACTGAGCTGCGAACCCCCAACAATCTTCGTTGAAATCGTTGGACATGGATCACATGTGTATCCACAATCTTCGATTTGCTTTTTAAAGTTCTGCTTAAACTTCTCAATTGATGACACATCAGCAGAAAGTTTTTCACCATATACAATCAGTTGTCGTACACCGTACCGTTTTTTTCAGCGGTCAAGCCATTCAGAACTGGCTGTAAACTGATCTATCTCTGGGAATTGCCTACTAATCATTATTGCTTTTTGTTGTAAAATTGGACCTAACAGAGGCACACCTTTTGATCTCTGTTGGTTAAACCACATGAATAAAGCTTCGTTAACCTTTTCACAGTCGCCGGTTTCATTGATTTCCTTCCTGAGGACGAGGAGGCTTGATTTATACACCACTCTTCTATTTTTGTGCGGTTTCTTTTCCAATCTCCAACTGTTACCTCACCTACTCCATAATCTCGGGCAACAACTTTAATTGTCTCTCCTGCTTCAATTCTTCTGATGGCTTTTAATTTTTCTTCAATAGAAACGACGATTCTTTTACGCTTGTTTTGCTCCATTATAATACGACAAACAAAAAAATCAAACAAAGCAGTTCGTATTAATTACACTTAACTACCAGAACTCCAACCAAATAAATTATGTGAGTATACTCGTACTTCTCCGTAGTAAACGCTATAACGCACTGCATTCACGCAAATTTACATGCTGAAAGAGTCCAAAAATATAAATAGGGGAACCCCTTACACGGGCCAGGGGGATTCCCCGAAGGCCCCGACGATTTTAAATGGAAATATGTACATACATATTTTAGAAGATCGGTTAATACGCAACATAGACGCGCGTACCTCGGATAATCAGGTTCTTACATTGCCTCGGTTAATCCGGAGCTCGGATAATCGCGACTCGGTTAATCGGGGTTCTACTGTATATATATATATATATATATATATATATATATATATATATATATATATATATATATATATATATGTATATATATATATATATATATATATATATATATATATATATATATATATATATATATACGTATACATATACATATACATATACATATACATATACATATACATATATATATATATATATATATATATATATATATATATATATATATATATATATATATATATATATATATATATATACGTATACATATACATATACATATACATATATATATATATATATATATATATATATATATATATATATATATATATATATATACATATATATATATATATATATATATATATATATATATATATATATATATATATATATATATTGCAATAAATCTTTATTGTAGTATGTAATTAGAATTAGTTTTTATGCGCGATTCCAGAATTTTCGTGTTTAGTCAATGTCCGACTGCATACATGTTTTTTTTACCTTGATTTGGGCAAGTTAAAGCCACAACAGAGCGTGAAGATTAGTTCGTCACAGTAAACGACATTGACACTTGACTGCTCCTCAAATTAAAGCCGTTTTAAATCCAGTGAAACAAAAACATGACAGATTGCAATGAGACAAAGATATAGAAACTGGATGACTGACTAATGGAATAAAGTCTTTTGGACAGATGAATCAAAATTATAAATTTTTGGATTTAATAGATTATTTCTGCACCCTTTAACTAACAAAAAGATCGCAGCGATCATATATTTGAATATAATAATTTTTTAAAACTATGTCACTGGTTTCTTAAAGAGAAAAGGAGAGGAGAGAAAAAATATGTAATACAATGACCAGCGCAATCGTCTGATTACTCTCCCATCAATATGAAATAAATTAAATGGGAGAGTTAAAAATAGTTGTCCTTCAAGCTCTGCGTAGCTTTGGAGATATCTAAAAAATAAATAGGAAAGGTTTGTTGATATAAGCATATCTTTATCAGTTGTGAAATAGCGAGATAGGAACGACGTGAAATGTTCGAGTTTCGTTTATTTTTGATGATGTGACCTTTCTTTCGCATGTGTTGTGTACTCTGAAGTAAATGAGGAACGAATAGCTAGTCAAAAGCTGATATTTACGAAATAAAATAAGTTTTAACAACTTTGAAATAATTTGGTTTAAATAGGGTTTCACTTAAAAAATAGATATGAAAAAATTAAGCTCTCTATATATTTTTCTAACAAAAATTTCAAAATGCGTACAATAAAAATTACTTTACACTATTACTTCTCTACGAACAACAAGTAGCCAGCTGGTTTATTTTAAACTCAAGCTTCACTTTATGCGGCGGAGCTTAGAGATACTATTTACAGTGACTTTAAATGCAATGGGGCAAGTTATACCATATTAACCTAATTAATCCCTATCTAATTACTTAGTTAATGGTTATTCCACAGTAAACCCAATACATTATCGAAAGTGAGCTCCAAGTTGATGACGAGATTTTGACGGCGCGTGCGTCCACGGGTCCCTGTTTCAAAATGGCCGCTCAATGTTTATATCTGACCCCGGAATGTGTCTTTTGAAATGCATTGTCGATCGTTTCTTGATGTGACTGTAGTTTATATGAATTTAAAGGCAGAAGAACGAAAGAGTTTGTATAAAAAGAGAATTTAAAAACGTTTATAAGTGAAGAGAATCGAAAAGTTTAACAAACAATTTATATAATCATTGAGAAAAGGAGGTTATTGTTGTGCTGTTGACAATTGTAAAAGATGTTGAAAGGGAAGTTATTTAATTAAAGAATATCAATCGCGTAAGAAATTGTACGCGGATAAATTGAATAATTTTGAGACGTTGTTTCTCTTATGACATTTTTTTGGCTATAGAGCAAAGAATTGGCTTTGGCAAAATTTTTTAAACATTTGATGATTTTGAATGATAAAACTTTGTACATTAACATTATTTCTATTTAAAATCTCCCGTTGGTCTCCATTTTAACATGGCGGACTGCCACATGACTTCTTGAAAACCGAGCGCTGATTTTCCTGTAAGGTTACCCCTGAGTTTCGCTACTGTATTGGGTGTTCTGTGGTTATACGCTTCTAGCGTCTTATCTGTGAAAGTATTATATACCCCCGATTTGCTTTAAGAAGAAGCCGCTTATAGCGGTTTAGGGGCGAAAATATACCTCATGTTGACTGCAGAAAGGAGATAACTCCGGAATATATCTCGTCGTAAACGATAATTTAATCAATGCATACCCTCAAACATAAATAGTAAATGTCAAAATTGAAAAAAAAAGACGGATGCTCCTTCTGGAGGTAGTGGTTCAGCTACGAGTATATGTATATAAAACTTACCTTTCTGATTGACAAAATAAAATATATAAATAAAACCTTGAACCAATACACTCCATTCCGACGTTGATAGACTCCAAAAATTGGTGCCGGTTTCTTATCAAAGATTTTTGTTATCAATAAAATAAGCGAGGAACTTAAAAAAACATATAAACTTGTTGCCGTGACCATTTCTACAGCAATAAACGAAATAATATTTTAAAAGTTGTTACTAGACCCGAGACACCAGATGCGTGATTTGGTTTTATCTACAAGATAATATTATCTTTTTGGTCTTAAATGTACACAAGAAATAAATTAGAAAGTAAATGAAATCAAAAAATAATAAATTTGTACTTATCAAATACTTTCTATATTTGCACCATGAAAAACAATGGATAAGCAATTCCAATTATGCAGACAGAACGCAATTTTTTAACAACAATTTTATAAATCAAACATTTTCATTTTTTATATTTTTACCAGACATTTAACAATTCTACAACGCATACTCGAAATTTTTTTTTGTCGAGGAGAAATCCGCCTTATGGATTCTGGAGCAGTCTGCGTCACCATAAGGGTACCCCAAAGTGCTCCAGGTATGTGGGGCTCTCCAACCTGAAGGGTTGGCATACCCACTAAAACTCCTTGTGAGCCGGGAAAACTCTACTCCTTTTACATTTCTGATCTTGTTATATGTCTAGATTGTATTCGAAAAATAAGGGCCGTTTACCTATATTTAAATAATGGCGAATCTGAACAAAGTTATACACATGCAGCGCCATCTATTGATTGTTCCCGAAGTCACCGAAGTTATTGTTTTGATGTAGTAGTCGCTTGCCTGTACGGTCAATGCAGACAACAATGTCTGCGAAAATCGTAGCTCCCGCCAGTTACGAAGTGCGTGCTGTGATTCGATTTTGGTGTGCAAAAGGATCATCAGCTGCCTAAATTGATCCGGAGTTGTGTCTAGTTTATGAACTTACAGTAATAAGTGAATGAAAGTTTAGACAATGGTGTCGAGACTTCGAAAATAGCCTCACAAATGTGCATGATGAAGAGCGGAGGGGCAGACCAGTATACAGACCGATGAACTCGTTTAACAAGTGGACCAAACACTGCGATCTGATCGACGATTGCACTTGATATAGTGGCTTGGTGGACAACGATTTAAAAAATGACGAGGAACTCAAGATCACCGTTGTCAACTGGTTTAATTCCCAGGCGGAGGAGTTCTATGCAGAGGGATTAAGAAGATGGTGCAGCGTTACGAAAAATGCTTAGAAGTGAACGGCGATTATGTGGAAAAGTAAAGTAGGTGGGTAGGAAACTAAAACGGTCAATAAAAACTCTTTCTAAGGAGTATATTTTTTTATGATCAAACGGCCCTTACTTTTCGAATATTATTACGTGGTAAGGACAAAATACTTATAAAGTATATAAAACATTCCAATACAAATTTAACGATACAATGTTTAATTTCAAAGAATATACAGGGTGCCCCATATGTATGGAATAATGATTCCACATCATTTATTAATCAATGTATCAAAAAAGTGTTTCAATAAAAAATTATAGGGTGTTTATACAGCGTACATGCTCACGTTGACGATAAAGTTCGGCAGTTCGAAGAAATTGTGCCATCTTATTTTTTTTCAATGGAAAGCCCTGTATATTATTTATTTTTGAGTCCTACTAAAAATTCTAGATATTATTGTTGTATATCATATGTCTAAACTGAACTGTTTTGGAATTATTGATATTTGTATATATATATATTTATATATATATATATATATATATATATATAAATATATATATATATATATATATATATATAAATTATTTGCAATTAAGGAGATCAAATAAAAAAAAATAATTTTAGCTGGCTTGTGTCAAACATTTACTGTCAGGTAACGACTTAACGCGTCAAAAAATGATTTATTGACGAAAACGTTTATTGCTGCATTTTGTGAAACTGAGCGTAATATCATAATGGTACATTTAACAGAAACTGAAAGAATTACTTTATTAATGATGGTTGGCAACGGGGACCGTAGGAGAACACAACAGGAGGTGTAGGATCTTTTTAACGCAGAATATCCGAATCGAGAACCTATTACCCAATCCGTAGATAGCAAAACATTAAGACGGTTTAGACAATCAAGTCGTGTTAAGGATCGTTCTAAATCTGGACCTCCAAAAGTTAAAACAAGCGATGATAAAAAGTTGTTTATTGGAAATTACAGAAAATCCCCATACAGCCACTTGTCAGCATTACCTAAACCACAACATAAGTAAAGGTACCTAAACTCGTATACTGAATGAATAAAAATTGCATCCATACAAATCCATTCTATTGCAAGAATTATCTGAAGATGACTACGATAGACGCGTTGAATTTTACGAGGTCATGATAGAGCGAATCAATAATGATCCTAACCTAATTCACAATATTGTTTTTTCTAACGAGGCCACATTTTGTCTTAACGGAAGAGTTAACGGGCATAAGTGCCGGTACTGGTCTACTGAGAACCCACTGGAAAATCGGCAGTCATTCTCAAAGACCACAAAAGATAAACGTGTGGGCGGGGATTTGTGGACGTCATATCATTGGTTCCTTCTTTATCGATGGAAATCTTACAGGACAGCGATATTTACAGTTATTCCAACATGTGCAGGTCTTTTTCCTGATGAAAATAAATTGGATACCCCTAACAGGAATCTGGGGTGCACGTCCTCACTATGAAATTTTTCCTAATCGATGGACAGGCAGAAAAGGTGCTGTAGAATGGCCTGCAAGGAGTCCCGACCTTACGCCACTCGATTTTTTTATGGGATCATTTGAAAACCAAAGTAGAACGAAGTCGACCTGAAACAAAGAATTCAATGATATCACAAATCATCCCGGATTCTCTGCAAAACTCTGTTCAGGCTGTTTATAATAGATTGGGTCATTGCCTTACTGTTAACGGTAGACATTTTGGGCAATTGTTACCTTAAAATAAACCTAGAGTATTAACTAATAGTTTTTTGTCATTTTTTAGTGTTCCGTACGGAACACTTATAAGATCACTTCGGTGTTTGTCAGTCTGTCCGTCTGTCTGTCACACCGGATTTTCTCCGAAACTATTTGACATAGAAAGTTGAAATTTGGTACTAATATAGAAATTGATGGCCTCATTAGAGCCATGTAGTTCTGAAAGTTAAATTTTGATTTAAGGGGTTAATTTTGGGGGGTGAAATCGGAAGTGAAAAAAAATTGTTTTACTAGGTCATCGAGTGTGGTGTCAAATGAAAGCTTATGAAAACATAAGTAAAAAATATATATATATAATGTAATACTTGCGCACACTTTTCTCAGTATTATTTTTAAAAAATCGCGAAAAATCGCTGTCCCCCACTTTTCTCGAAAAGTACTGATCAAAAAAATTTAGAAAAAATTCTGGAATATTTTCCACGGGGTGTAGATTGAACGAAAATTATCACGAATGCATTACCTTTAATAATTTATCTGGTATATAAAAAAACAATAATTTCAAGGTCATCAGTTTCCAGTAAAGATTGGAAACAAACTTTGTTGAAAACTCATTTGGGGTGTATTTTGTGAAGTCGCTGATCATTTTATACCATCGTAACAAAATTTTTTATTTTAAAAGCAATCAACGTACGGAACACTAATTGTGCAGGTTCAACTTGCACTTGACCGGTTATTTTTATTTTAAATTTCAAATGATAATAATTCCAAAACAGCTCAATTTAGACATATGGTATATTAGACAAATAATATCTAGAATTTTTAGTAAGACTCAAAAATAAAATAATATACAGGGCTTTCCATTTAAAAAACATCAAGATGGCGTACTTTCTTCAAACTGACAGTTCAAAACATTTTATTGACAACCTTAGCATGTGCGCCGTATAACCCATAACTTTTATTTAAATACATTTCTGTAAAGGAAATGAGAGTTTGCAAAATAAACAAAACAAAACAACCTTGACCTAGCCAAAAAATGTGTAAAAGGTAAGCGTAAAAACGAAAGCTTGAAGTTAAGCCCAAACTTTATTTATTTATTAGTGTTTGAACTACAGAACCAAAATGTTGGGAAATTTATTATACAAGGGCCGCCTTTTCAGTTTTTACAAACGACCACTAGATAGCGCTATAGCGCTATACCATTGATTAAAAATTTGACATTTGTTATTCTCAAACCAGTGGCAGCTCAGAAATTGGCCGAGTAGGTTGTTTACAGCGAGCGTTAAAAAAAAAACAGTTTTGTGAACAAATGGAAATTTAACGTGAAGGTTTTCGTTGGATGATTTTTTACGATTTTAGCAAAGGCCTAACTCGACAACAGTGCCTCGAATCGCTTCGTTCAACTTTTGGTAATGAATCACCCTCAGAAAAGGCTGTTTACAATTGGTTTGCAGAATTTTGTCGTGGTCGCTTCCATTAGCGATGAATTTCGCAAAGGTTCACCAAAATCGGTTGTTGTTTCAAAATACATAATTAAAGAAGATCGGCATGTAACTTACCGTGAGATAGAGGCATCCTTAGACATATCGAAGACTACAGTACATTCGATTTTGCATGAACATTGAGCTGTGAAAAAGATCTGTTCCCGATGGATTCCGCATAATATGACCGAAACTCAAAAAATAGGCTCAAGTCAATTGGTGTAAGGAAATGCTCAAAATATTCGACCGAAGACATGCAAAATCCGTATATAACATCACAACAGGAGACGAAACTTGGATATATTCGTACGCGTCAGAAACTAAGCCACAATCAACTGTTTGGGTGTTCCAGGATGAACCGAATCCAACAAAAGTGGTTAGTAACCGAAGCACTTTCAAGAAAATGATTGCTTGTTTCTTTGGTTATGGACATGTTGCAACCATCGCTTTAGAGAATCAAAGAACCGTTAATACTGAATGGTATACAACAATTTGTTTGCCAGAAGTCATCGATGAAATCACCAAAAACATCCGAAAAGGTCGCATCATTCTTCATCATGACAATATCAGCTCTTACACAACACCTTAAACAATTGGTTATTGATGGAGAAAAACATCGAATTAATGTCTCGTTACCCGTATTTACCTGATTTATCGCCTAACAACTTCTTTTTGTTTCCGAATGTCAAAAAAAATGCGTAGATAGCCATTTTCATCACCTCAAGAAGCTGTTGAATCCTTCCATAACCATGTTTTTTGAGGTACCCACTTCAGAGTGGAAAAAATGGATTATTCCTAAAAAAAAAAAAAAAAACCATTTTCAACTTAAAAAATTAATAAAAAGTGAAACATTACTTTTTACATTGATTTTCAGCAAGAACGACAAATTTAAACATTCCGGGCATTAGGAAAAAAAAATCGCAGCGCTTTGAAACTACCAGAGTTTCTTTGGGACACTTTGAGGTTGAAAAGTTACAGCCAATATCCTTAGTTTATCCATTATTTGCAAAGTTATGCCAAGTTAATCAAATATCCCTAATTATGCAATTTTTTGCTTTTTTCCAACCAACATTTTCACTTCGAAAATTTTTTTTTTTATCAAAAACCAATAATTACTGCTTGTAGAAAATACTTTGCCATTTTCAAAACCCGACCTGGATTTTCTGTACGATCATTACCTCCCGAGTAATTGATTACCAAAGTTAAAAATGACTTTTTTGCTTTGATCGAGGAAAACTCAGCGACAAATCATCGTACAGGGCTCTGGAACCACTCAAATTGAAGGGAATTAAATTTCCTAAAAGAGTTTTATGGTGAAATTACTTAAAAAAAAATATTGAAGTCCATAGACCTTTTTAAAGACAAACAAAAATTTATAATTTTTTTTTCGTTGGTTTTTTTATAATTACTCAAAAACCGCTGGCGCTAAAAAATTTTAAGCTCCAGATCCGAAAACTAAAAACTTGAACATTAATTTCCTTTTTTTTTTATTCTTTCTACGACCATTTTCCTTCAAGTTACAGCCCTTTGAAAACCACCCAAAAAATTTGGGATTTTTTTAATATCCCTTAATTTTTGTGACTAGTGTATGTATGTATGTATGTATGTATGTATGTATGTATGTATGTATGTATGTATGTATGTATGTATGTATGTATGTATGTATGTATGTATGTATGTATGTATGTATGTATATATATATATATATATATATATATATATATATATATATATATATATATATATATATATATATATATATATATATACATTGGAATTAGATCATTAAAACCATTCTTGGATCTGTTATATATTTATTGACGTTTCGACCTTTGGAAGAGGCCTTCTTCAAAATTTGCTCTTAGAAAGTAATTCATTGTATGGGGTGTTAATTTAAATCACTGTTAAAAACACAATTTTACTTTCTAAAAACAAACCACATGACTTGAAGGACTTTCAGTCATATAAAGTCCTTCAAGTTAAGTGGTTTGTTTGTAGAAAGTAAAAATGTGTTTTTGACGGTGATTTAATATTAAAACCCCATACAACGAACTACTTTCTAAGAGCAAATTTTGAAGAAGATCTCTTCCGAAGGTCGAAACGTCAATAAAATATATAACAGATCCAAAAATAGTTTTAATGATCTAATTCCAAGAACACGTAAATTATAAAATATGTATATATATATATATATATTATATATATATATATATTATATATATATATATATTATATATAAACATATACATATATATAATATATATATATATATATATTATATATATATATATATATATATATATATATATAATATATATATATATTACATATATATATATATATATATATATATATATATATATATATATATATATATATATATATATATATATATATACATATATATATATATATATATATATATATATATATATAATATATATATATAAATATATATATTTGATATTATTATTTTGAAAGTTTTATTGGACTTCCTACTAAAAGTACCTTGAGCAGTTTCTGAGATAATGTGAGGACATGATGTAAATTGGTCATTTTGACAGCGACTTTTTTAAAAAGCTCTTTTCAACGACAGCTGCCACTTTTTCTTGTAACCTTCTCCTTCTCACAATAGTTTTTGGTACCCCTTAATGTCTGCTAACCGTTTACAGTCGGATCTAAGTAGTCTCCTTTCAGAAGTCCTTTAATATTTTCAGTGCTGTTATTCCGGTTTGATTCTCATTTCTGACATAACTTTTAAAATAGACATATTTCAATGATGGGACCAATTTTTAAATGTTCTAATTTAAACTTTCATTAAAGTGTAGGTTTATTTGTGAGGTGGTGCATCAAACATCACCTATTTTATTCGAGGTCAGCTGTTACTTGATGGAAATTCATTGTAAATTAATCCGAAGTAAAACAATAGATCTTTTTAGAATTCCACTATATTTATAAAGCCGTAACAATTGTTTTCGACATACAATGTCTTCATCACTAGGATGATAACTTTAAAACTAATTTTTAAATTAGAACATATTAGCCCATATATACCTTTAGGAGTAGTAAATTACAAGATTAAATTATAAAAATAATAAACACTAATCATATTGTACAAAAGAAGTGGGTAATACCTGTCATTTGTGGGTTTTGGGACACACTTAAAATAAAGACCGACAATAAATAAGTTCGTCCATACATAAGTGACCTTAATAATGGTTTATTCCGGATAAAGGTTTAATAATGGGGAATTGTTTGTTTCATTTGTTGATTTAAGGGAGATTTGAATTTTCTGTATTTGTTTATTTCTAAAAGTAATTTAATTTTTTGGAATTTTTGTCAATGAAGCATGTTGAAATATATCGTCAAAGACGTGATTTGTTGCAAATTAAAGCAGTTCTGCATAATGGGATATATGATATTTGTTTGCGACATAGCTTCTTTTGTTTCGTTGATTCTTTTTTGAAAAGATCTGCCTGTTTGGCCTATGTAAAATTTTGGACAAGAACCACAATTGAGTTTTTAAATCACCCGATTTTGCTTTTTTGTTACTTTTATTTTTATTATTTTTTATTATGTTAGAGAGTTTATTATTAGTTCTGAAAGCAATATTTAGACCTATTTTAGTTAATTCTTTAGAAATAAACTGTGTAATTTGGTCCGGTGTAATGTGATAGTTTTATAAACTTTCTTTATTCTATTTTGGTTTAGGATATAAACTTGTTGATTGCTAGTTGATATTTTTTTATTGATCATTCTGTCTAAGGGCTTATATTTGGTTGGTATCCATTGTTAACCGCTATTTGTTTATATTATATTCATTTTCTATAGAATAATTCTCTTCTGACATAGGTACAATGATGTTTATGTACCTATGTCATGAGAATTATTCTATAGTAATGAATATAATAAAACAAATAGCGGTAACAATGGATACCAACCCAGATATCTTAATGATCAATAAAAAACATATCAACTAGCAATCAACAAGTTATATCCTAAACCAAAAAAAGAATAAAGAAAGTTATAAAACTATCATTTACACCGGACAAATTACACAGTTTATTTCTAAAGAATTAACTAAAATAGGTCTAAAATATTGCTTTCAGAACTAATGGGAAACTCTCTAACATAATAAAAAATAATAAAAATAAAAGTAACAAAAAAGCAAAATCGGGAATTTATAACTCAATTGTGGTTCTTGTCCCTGCTATACCAAACAAAAAATCATATGCCCATATGCAAACTTTAATTTCAACAATCACCTATTTATCGATCAGCTGACTTTTTAGTTGGTTGTCCCATCGAATAAATCTCGGGAGCCACGTGGTGAAGAGCCACCGGACTTCGAGTAATTATTTTTTATAATTGTTACACTAGGGAAACGGTAAACTAGGCTCAATGTGCATGTCAGCTACTAGTTGTTTTTGATCTATCATAGATAAGAGTTAGTCACACTTCCCATTGCTTCGTGGACAACTTTACTGGACCGACAGCAGACGCAGTTCGCTCCAACACCGACCTTAATCTAGCTCTGGTGTCGCGGTTAAATGGTGTTACGGTTAACGGGTGTTACTTCGTACATGTGCGCGAGATATGCTTCTGGCATGATAAAAAGAAGAAGGAATACGTCAATGAGCATGTGACTATGGTCGAGTCAGACTGCCGAACGCACAGGCCCAGCAGCAGTTTGCGCCCACAAAATATCTATGAATATGTGCATACGTGTCATACGGATCCGATAGGAACCCACTCGCTGTGCGTTATACAAGGTGCATCACCAAAATCCAGACAAAACAAACAACTTTTTTAAGGGCATGTTTTTTAATGAAAATTAAAGTTTGAAAAAAAAACCGGCCCAACTTACTGGCCAACACGTTAGGATACGTGTGAGACGTCTATAAAACAAGTAGTTTATTATATACGATAACTAGCTGTGCCTGCGGCTTCCCTCGCGTGGATTACAGAATTATTGTTTAGGTTTTTTTGCAAGAGAGCGGGCTGCCATAACTCACTATTATCAGCACTATTTATTCCTTATGGTACCTAACGTAACAAAATATATACTACAATCTGGTCAGAGAACATATGTATGATTTAAAAAAAAAAACACGTAAATCAGGTAAGTGGTTTTCGAGTGATAAGCGCACTAACGGACAGACAGAGAGACGTTGTGTTTTATAATATATAGGGATTACTAGCCGTGCCGCGGCTCCGCTCGCGTGGACTTTGTTTACTCGTATCGTCACTGCTTATTCCTTATGTTTCCTAACGTAACAGAACATATGTTTTATAAAAAAAAACACCCAAATCGGATAAGTGGTTCTTGAGTTCTAAGCGCACTAACGAACAGATAGGCAGATAGACGTTGCGTTGTATATATATTATAGATTTTTTTTTTGATAAATATCAAGTTAAGATTTAAAAAAAAAAACATGTAAATCGGATAAGTGGTTCTCGAATGATAAGCGCACTAACGGACAGACAGACAGATGTGGCATTTTATATATTGTATTCTTTGTTACATGATAGTGTTCCCTATTTAACGGTTTAGGCAGCGTATTGCAAGAGAATGCGCTAACGGTAAACTTTTTTTCCGATTTGATACACTATTATCGTTACTGCTTATTTCTTATATAACTTATAAAATATGTCCTATAACCTGGCCACAGAACACAT
>CM032456.1:169835912-169850384 GCA_019049505.1 Pachyrhynchus sulphureomaculatus
ATTTTAACAAATAGGGGACAGATGATAACGCAATAAAACTAAAAATAAATAAAGCCAGACGAATAACTAAAACTAATAACGGAATATTATGGAGCACAGAAATAGGTAAAGAGATCTATGAATATATGATAAAGAGAAAGTTGTTGTATGGAGCGGCAACATGGCGTATAAAAGAACATATAAAGAGAGGAAAATAGAAGCCACGGACATGGTCGCCCTAAGACGATCAGCGAGAACATCAAAATTAAAACGAGTTAGGAACGAAAGGATAAAAGAATAAATGAATGTAAACGAGACAATCATAGAGAGTTTAGAGAAGACACAGCTTGTATGGTATGATCACGTTTAAAGGATGGGAGAAGAGAGATTGCCGAAGAAACTACTAAAATGGATACCACCTGACAACATAAGAAGGGGAAGACCAACGAAATCCTGGATCGAGGGAATAAGAAGGTCAATGAGCGAGAGAGACTTGAGTGATGAAAACTGCAATAATAGACAACACTGGCATTTGACAATCGGACAACGTCGCAAGAGTTGGATACCTTCTATAATCTAACCGCTTTTAGTGTTCCGTACGGAACACTTATAAGATTACTTCGGTGTCTGAGCGTCTGTCATACCCGATTTTCTCCCGAAACTATTTAACATAGAATGTTGAAGTTAGGCACTAATATAGGAATTGATGGCCCCATCAGAGCCGTGTAGTTTTGAAAGTTAAATTTTTACTTAAATGGTTAGTTTTAGAGGGTGAAGTTGAAAGTAAAAAAAAAAAAATACCAGGTCATCGAGTGGGGTGTGAAAAGAAAATGAAAAATACATATGATATAATATTTGCGTACACTTTTCTTTGTATTATTTTTAAAAAATTGCAAAAAATCGCTGTACTCTCCTTTTATCTCAATAAGTATTGACCAAATATTCTAGGTGAAAACATCCTGGAATATTTTCCACGCAGTGTAAATTGAACAAAAATTATCATGAGTGCATTACCTCTGGTGTAGATTAGATGAAAATTATCTCGAGTGCCTTTAATAATTTATCTGGAATATAAAAAAAAATGAAAATTTCAAGGTCATCAGTTTTCAACAAAGATCGGAAATAAACTTTGTTGAAAACTCATTTAGAGGAACAAACTTTTTTTATTTTAAAAGCAATCACCGTACGGAACCGTAATTGCGCAAGTCCGACTTGCAACTGGCCGTTTTTAGTGTTCCGTACGGAACACTTATAAGATGACTTCGGTGTCTGTCTGTCTGTCTGTCTGTCACACCCAATTTTTTCCGAAACTATTTGTCATAGAAAGTTGAAATTTGGTAATAATATAGTTTTGAAAGTCAAATTTTGACTTAAGGTGTTAATTTTAGGGGGTGAAATCGAAAGTGAAAAAAAAAAAATTTTTAGTAGGTCATCGAGTCTGGTGTCAAATGAAAGCTTGTGAAAACACGAGTAGAAAATATATATGTAATGTAATACTTGCGCACACTTTTCTTTGTATTAATTGCGAAAAATCGCTGTCCCCCCCACCTTATCTCGAAAAGTACTAATCAAAAAATTTTGAAAAAATTCTGGAATGTTCTCCACGGGGTGTAGATTGAACAAAAATTATCACGAGTGCATTACCTTTAATAATTTATCTGGTATATAAAAAAACAAAAATTTCAAGGTCATCAGTTTTCAGTAAAGATTGGGAACAAACGTTGTTGAAAACTCATTTGGGGTGTATCTTGTGAAGTCAGTGATTATTTTATACCACCGTAACAGCATTTTTTATTTTAAAAGCAATCAACGTACGGAACACTTAATTGTGCAAGTTCAACTTGCACTTGACCGGTTATTTTATATATTTTTAAGCAATTTTAGCGAATACACGTACGTGCTTTAAATTTAACACTTGCTCGCATACGGTGATGTCTGTATTGATTAAATTCATCAGTAGCAAGCGTCCCCAATTCTTCCTATCAATAATATATCAACAAATAAAACGGAGATACGATTACTGTATGTTCTTGCAAAAAATAATCATTATATCCATTTCCTTATCTTTTTGAATGATTTCATTTCTAAGGTCCAATCCAGGTGACGCCACTGATTTATCGTATTTTTTTGCTTGACCTATTTTCCAACAGGACTGTCCAGAAGTTGCTTCGTTTACGACCCAGTCGTGTCGGGAGTCTCGTCACAGCTGCTAAAATTTAAATAATATTTCCTTCAGATGAAGTAATGAACATGCTGATAGTAATGGAATATTACGTGAATATTTTAATAACATTAGATGCCTTGATATTGATTTCTGTTTTGTAGTCATCAGCTGAGCGACCAGATTTGATGTGAGTAATCATTCTAATTTTTTTATTTCGAATAAACCGCTTATAAATTCGAAGCTCTTAAACGACAATTTAGCAATAATTAAATTTTCATTTTAAATACTTTCACATCTAATAGCAATTGAACTAAATCAACTTTATAATATACACATAAATATTAGTTAATATAAGTTATTGTCAAAGTTGCTAACAATTAAAATCTGTCTCGGACGGCGAATGTAGTTTTTATAAAAGTACTATAAGTATTTTAATACCAAATAACATAAATTCTTATGTATACATTGAAAATTTTAGTTGTTACCTAAACACAATAATAGTTACTAAGTTGGGAATGTGGAATCTTTGGCACCATGATACTACTCAGTATATATCACCACTACACCAAACACTTTATTTTTGTACTCGACGCGCGTTTCGCTAACCATGTTAGCTTCATCAGGAGCGATGATTGACTAAAGCTAAACTACAAATCTACCTATTTATACTTAGCCTAACCCTTGAATTACTCAAGCGGAACTAATGACATAGGCAAGACCATCAGTTCCGGTCAAGTAACCAGTAGAGAGGACTATAAGGAATAGGCCCTCTGTCTTTATTTAAGTATCTGATAGGAGATTGTTGAACGCATACGAAAGTATGGAAATCATAAAATGTAAAAGTAGTTTAAATAAAGACAGAAGGCCTATTCCTTATAGTCCTCTCTACTGGTTACTTGACCGGAACTGATGGCCTTGCCTATGTCATTAGTTCCGCTTGAGTAATTCAAGGGTTAGGCTAAGTATAAATAGGGTAGATTTGTAGTTTAGCTTTAGTCAATCATCGCTCCTGATGAAGCTAACATGGTTAGCGAAACGCGCGTCGAGCGCAAAAATAAAGTGTTTAGTGTAGTGGTGATATATACTGAGTAGGAACAATAATAGTTAATTAACTAAATAAAACTAAACGTCAACAGATAGAAGGAACAATATGCATATTATGGATGATTGATTTCATTTCATACTTGATTCATCACACCTTGTACTCCTTAAAGCAAAAACATACTGGATGTACTTATTAAAAAAAAAACAAAAAACAGCGAAGTGCAAGTCTGACTTGCGCATTTAGAGTTCCGTGCGTTGATTGCTTTTAAAATAAAATTTTTTGTTACGGAGGTATAAAATGATCAATGACTTCACCCCACCCCAAATTAGTTTTCCACAAAGTTCTTTACCGATCTTTACTGAAAAATGATGACCTTGAAATCTCGTGATAATTTTCGTTCAATTTACAGCCTGTGGAGAATATTTCAGAATTTTTTCAAAATTTTTTGATAAGTACTTTTCGTGATAAGGGAGGAATAGCGATTCTTCGCAATTTTTTAAAAATAATACAAAGAAAAGTGTGCACAAGTATTACATTATATATATTTTTGAACTCATGTTTTTATGAGCTTTCATTTGGCACCCCACTCGATGACCTGGTAATTTTTTTTTTCACTTCCTATTTCATCCCCCAAAACTAACCCCTTAAGTCAAAATTAACTTTCAAAACTACGCGGCTCTGATGAAGCCATCAATTCCTATATTAGTGCCAAATTTCAACTTTCTATGACATATAGTTTCGGAGAAAATCGGATGTGACAAATTGACAGACGGATAGGCAGACACCGAAGTGATTTTATAAGCGTTCCGTACGGAACACTAAAAATAAACTGATATAATTTCTTTCTTTTTGTTTCTCTGATCTCCTTATATAAAATAATGATTCTTAAATATACAGGGTGTCCCAGTATTCCGTGTACATAGAGTTACTGTGGATTTCTGGGATGAAAATGTGACCATTTAACCCAACTTACCTTAGTCCAAAAATTCGTAATTTTTGAGATGATGTAGTATAAACTACACTAATTGTGGAGTTACTTATAGAGGGGACAGACGGAGGGGGTGTCAAATGGCCATCAGAGCTCCTTAATGGAAAAAACAGTCTTGCACCGGAACTCTATAACATTAGGCCCTTAATCAACAAAGTAAACTAAAAATCGTGGACTAAAGTGTAGATTTGCCATAAAAAGAACTCTTTAATGCAGTGAAACTCTAATAAATTATACCCAGTTTTAAAATCGATAACCCTGGAGAGACATGGCAATTAGACCCTGTCTGTCTTTTAGTCTCTTTCGGTGAATCTGAATATGAAAGCTTACAACCAATTTAAAAATCGGGAGAAGAAAGAACTTTAAAAACTCCTCCCAAGAAAAATATTTGCTACATCCATCGGAGTAGAGAGACACAGTCCACCTTTGCTTTTTCAACAGATATATTAAATACATTAAATAAGGAATTATAGACGCAAAAAGTCAATAATTTTTAGTAATCTATTTAAGATCCGCAACCCTAGATGATTGAGTTGGCCAATAAAATAGTTGAAACTTATCGAATATTTACTAATTGTGTATCCGCCTAGAAACTTAAATATGTATGAAAACCTAGCTATCGCCACAGAAAGGCAAACAGGTGGAACAAAACATCGCTGCAAAAACGAAGCCGGCTGGCTATCGACGGATCATTAAAATGTGCCTCGTCGAATTGCTCAGAGATTCCGCGCAAATATAAGTTGTATTATATGTAACAACAATAGAGAAAAATATGCGCGACATCTCTGAAAAATTTCACCTGGCACATTTTAATGATTCCTCGGTAGTCAGCCGGCTTCGTTTTGCGGCGACGTTTCATTCATATATTTTCTGTGACTGTATGAATATTCACGAAGATAAAGTTAGTCGGTCAGATTAGTGGCTGTATTTTTTTAGAGAGAAATTGTATGCAGTGCAAGTCAAGTAGACAGTTATTTTTACTGAACCAACTTGAGAAATTAGTCCATTAATAGAAAACTACTATTCACACGTACAGGGTAGGTCATGATAACGGATCATTATTTTTTACTTAATGTATCATTAAAAAATCCCTTACAAATCGAAATTTTCGATTTATATGAGCGATAGTGTAGAGTACATACACAAGCTCATAAGTCATATACGAAGGTGGATTGAAAAGTCTTGTAAAAAACAAGGCAAATAACATTTTTTGGAAAAACAAAAAATTATTTCTCAACATAATCTCCATTGGGATTCTAATTTTTTCCATTTTCTCACAAAAGAATTGTTTCGAACTGTGCATATTACTCGTTTACAGCACAGATAACCTCTTCATCCGATCAAAATTTCTTCCCTCCAAACCAATTTTGGAGGTTAGGAGACAAGTCCCTTGAGGCCAAATCTGGGAAATGTACTGGGTGGGGAAATATTTCGAAGCCTAGCTCGTGCAGTTTTGCCCTTGCAACGGCCGAGATGGAAATAGGTACATTGTGCTGGTGAAGGAGCACTTTTTTGCGCACCCATTACGGTCGCTTCGGCTTCAACTCACTATGGAAACAGTTCAAAGCGTAAAAAAGAGCCAGACACTATTTTAAACATTTTCCAAATAGTAAATCATAATGACACCTCCTTGTGAATCCCAAAAAAAATCACTTTTCTCTCCGATAAAAGTGTTTTCGCTTTTTTCGGTGCAATTTCACCTTCTCCGACCTATTTTTTTAACTCCCGTTTTATCTCCGGGTACAGTGGTGAAATCACGTTTTCTCTATAGTCACAAAATGACGCCAGAAGTCCTTTGGATTACGCTGCAACTTTTTCAAACACTCTCTGGCTAAGCAACTCCAGACACTTATACAGAGGAATATAAGAACAGCGACGGTTATATTAATGCACAAGAAGGGAGTAAAAGGTGATCCAAATAACTAGACTTAAATCTACTAAACTGTACACTGAAATTAACAGCAAAGATTATTATTACAACAAAAATAAACGCGAGAATAAAACTGGAAGAAGGACAGCAAGGATTCAGAAGTGGCGCTCATGCACCGATGTGTGAGGCAGGTAAAAGAAAAATCCATAGAATATAACATTCCAGCATACTTGTATCTGATAGACTTAAAAAAAGCTTTCGGCAATGTGCAAATAGAAGACGTTATTCATCTATTGTATAACAGGAACATCTCATTAAATCTAATTAAAACTGTCGAGAATATATATAAAGACAATAAAGTAGTCGCAAGATTAGCAGAAGGAATGACAGGAGCAATCAACTATGAATCTAAAATCAGGCAGGTCCTCTTCTATTTAATATTGTCATGGATGAAATTATAAAGAAGGTCAAAAGAAAGAAGGGATATAGAATGGGTAACAGAGAACTTAAAATTATATGTTATGCAGATGACGCGATAATAATGGCTGAGACCGAGAATGATCTGCAAAGGCTGCTATACAAATTCTACATAGCAGCAAAACAATATAATATGTCTACCTCAACTGAAAAAACCAAGACACTAGAAATAGCAAAAGAGCCGATTAGGTGCAAGCTGGTGGTAGAAAATAAACCAACAGAACAGGTGATGGTAGTCGATTACCTGGACATCAAAATATCTAGTATCGGAAAAATCTAGGAAGAAGTAAAAGATCAAGTTAACAAGGCTAATAGGATAGCGGGATGCCTCAATGAAATCATATTTAGGAATATATACCATATATATCCTCTCCGTAGAGACCAAAACAAGAATATACAAGAGCGTAATACGACCAGTAATGACTTACATATCTGAAACAAGACCCGATACAAGTATAACACAGAGAATGCTAGAATCAACCGAAATGAGAATACTTAGGAGAAGTACAAACAAGACACTGAGGGATAGAGAAAGGAGTAAAGATATAATCTTCTGCAGCTTATTCTGTCCATGCTCGGACGTCAGCCTCCCTTTAGTTGTTCCATTCGTCTCTACTGTGTGTTTTTCCTATCCAATCGTGCCCTGCCATCCGTTTTATATCGTCCGTCCACCTGGTCTGCGGTCTTCCTCTACTTCTCTTATTTTCTCTGGGTCTTCATTCTATGATCCTACGGTTGCATCTGTTATCTTGCATTCTCCCTACGTGTCCAACCCAATTCCGTCTTAGGATACACAGTCTTTCTATTACGTCGGTTACTTTGGATCTTCTTCATATTTCAGTATTCTGTACATGATCTCGTAGTTTAACGTTTAGCATCTTTCTTTCCATGGATCTTTGTGCTACTTGGAGTTTATACACGATATTTTATTGAGGCCCCAAGTTTCTGTGCCATACGTTAAAACTGGCAACAGGTATTGGTCAAAAGTCGTTGCTTTCAGCGTGTTTGGTATTTCCGACTGGAGTACGTCTTTTAATTTTCCGAACGCCGACCAGGCCAGTGATATTCTTCTTTGTTAGATTGTTCTTTGAAAATTGGATTTTTTGCCCCAGATATACAAACGCGTCCACTTTTCCTATTATTTTTCTTTCCAAACTGATCTCCTCTTGTTCCTCTATTTCATTTGTTAAATACTTTGTTTTGTTCATGTTTATTTTTAGTCCTATCTGTTTGGATGCTTCGTTTAGTTCTTCCAGCACTTCTTTAAGTTCTATTTTGTCTTTTGCTATCAATATTACATCATGGGCAAACCTCAAATGATTAAGTTTCTCGCCGTCGATATTTACTCCCCTTTCTTTCCAGTCCAACGTTCTAAATATGTCTTCCACTGCTAATGTGAACAATTTAGAGATTGAGTCACCTTGTCGTACTCCACGATATGTCTTGAATTTGTTTGTTTGTACATCTGTCGTTAAATAACGACAGATGTACAAACAGAATAATGCAAATGCATTATTGTGTTTTCATATATATATATATATATATATATATATATATATATATATATATATATATATATATATATATATATATTTAATAAGGTCGTGTACCTGTCATCTCTTCTGCAGTTAGATAGATAGAAGATATAATACGCACATGTAATATAAAAAATATCAACCAGTGGATAAGAGAAAGAAAAGTGAAATGGGCTTAACACGTAGGAAGAATGGCAAAAAACAGGATAGTATGCATAGCAAAAGACAAGTCAGAGAATGGAAGAAGATCAATAGGACGTCCAAGAAAGAGATGGGGCGACGATCTATAGAGCAGAGAGCAAAGAAAACAGGCAATAGTGCCTAGCTATAAGTCGGAAGAAGAAGAATGTTTTGAAATGTCCTTCCATCGCGCACTCAGTTTTTTTCATTTTTAGAACTTCATGAAAGAAACCCGTTAATATGAGATGCCTACCATCTTAGCAATCTCACAAAGATTAATGCGATACCATAAATTTTTTCGATCATTTCTTCAGAAGAAACATCAATTGGGCGTCCTGAATGTACAACATCTGCAGTGCTCGTACGATCACGTTAAAATTCATTATAATTCACAGTAATACAGTGTGTCAAGTAAGAACGTGTCCATGATAATTCATTTTTTGATAGATGAAGTTCTAGCCATTCAACAAAGAATCGGTAGAGGGAACTCTTGCCTACGATGTATTTTAGTAAAAGTATCAATGGATTCCGACATATCGTCCAAATCACGTAAAATCAGTCACTTGTTTGCGCGTCGGTTAGAGGTAGTCTTTCTTTGTTCCCATCCAAAGGGGCCTAAAATGACATATTCCGCGGCCGCTAAATATATTAAGGAGTTGGTATCTTTGTAAAGAAGTGGGTAAATCTTTTTAACGAGACGAAAAATGTCCGCAACTTGCCAAAACGTGACTCGGTAGGCAAAGTCATTCCGAAAGTCGATAAACGAATCATGACGCCAAAGAGCGGCAAAATTAACAAAATCGGGTTTGAATGTGTCCCATGAGACCATTCGGTCACATCTTCGTGCTCATAATGTCAAACTCCGAAGGACGTTGAAGAAACTTTGCTGGGCGAAAATCACATCGTGAAGCGGCTCGCTTGGGTCCACGATAAGATATTAGAGTAGCCTTCACAATTGCCGGGCGCCAACTCTATTGAAAACGTTTGGTCTCTTGTAAAGAGAAAGCTCAAACAAAAGACTCTGAGAACTTTGACTCAGTTGTCTCGCGAGATTCGAAAAGTCCGCAGAAAATCTCGTCGACAGCACGCCTCGAAGATGCCAGGCGATTATTGATGCAGGAGGCGATTGGAGAACTTACTAAAGTAATTGCGCCGTTGTTAGCACACCAAAGAATCCATTGATGGCAAAAATGTTCTCGAAATACATTTTTTCAAGAA
Source organism: Pachyrhynchus sulphureomaculatus (assembly GCA_019049505.1). Classification (NCBI taxonomy): domain Eukaryota; kingdom Metazoa; phylum Arthropoda; class Insecta; order Coleoptera; family Curculionidae; genus Pachyrhynchus; species Pachyrhynchus sulphureomaculatus. Next base: position 169,845,369 of record CM032456.1, read on the forward strand.
TACGAGCAGTCACGTTCTAACTTGACAAAGTGTAAGTGGTCTTGAGCACTGGTACAGATTCCCAATGAACTTCCTTCAGTTCAGTTTCTATATAGGCTCGGCTTTAGCTATTTCTATGAAACGTATTACACCCATCATTTTAGGGTAACTTCCAATAAACAACTGCGCGTTGCATCTGTTTTAAACTTTGAACACAACCATTACAAAAATCACGCTTAATAAAATTTCCCGCCATTTCTTGGATATTTACCAGACTTATGAATCCATCTTCTTACAGGGTATGTCATAATAACGATTACGTCGTGTAAATTTAAAACTAATTTGAAATATTCTGTTTTTGCTTATGTGATTGATACAGTGTAGTATTTACTACTGCCACCCTTGAAATTTCAATACAAAGTATGCTGTCGTTTGCTATCACGCAGTATGTATTCAATATGGTAACAATATTCAGCTTCCTAGGAAATGCGAAATTAGCGTGTCTTTTGCGAGAATTAACCAAAAAGATACAAGTAAATTACAGATATACCATTGTTTTCGGAATCAAGGCGCTTACACACAATTTAGCTAGTGACCTAAATGGGAAAAAAAAGATTGTAACAGGATTTATGGTATAAGACTGTAAGAACATGAGTATAGCTGGGTATGAGTAGACTACGATAAAAGCTGAAAATATCTATATGAATGGCACATACACAAATAAAATATATTTCTGAAAGGACGTTAATAATAACAAGCTAGAAATTTTAGATAAAAAGACCCACCAAACAAAAAGTTACTTGACATGTTTGACACTAATTTGTCATGATTTTGTTTGTAAAATGTATCACTATGTTTTTATCGATTTGTTTAACGAAAATTAGAATCATCATTACTGGTCAATAATTGCTTGTATTTATTTGAAGTTAACCGCATCGTGCATATGATCGGAATCCTTAATATTTTTTTAATTTTATAGTTAAATAATATTAAATGATATTCACATTTATAAGTGCCATTTCTAGTAAGTATTATATAATTATTATGTGTAACTCTAAATTCTTTTGATCAATAATTTGCAGTAGTTGCATGGTTTACAGGAACTAGACCGACGCACAGTGGGGAAAAAAAAACGAAAAAATCGTGTTTCAAAATTGTCTAGAGCCTTCAATTTTGGTTCGATTTGGACGATTTTTTTTTTTAAATTGAAGCTTATTAAATTCCGAACAAAGTTGTCGGAGCCGATTTTTCAATTAAACTTTTGTTTCAAAATGGCGGACGTTGGTTTTGATTATATAGCGACTGAGACACAGAAAACGCTTACAGTTTCAAACCAAGTTGTGCTAAAATGCGTGTATGTATGTTTTTTTATGTCAGATGCAGATAATATATCTAATATCACAGTTACAAGATTAATAATAATGAACCCAAAATGGCTGCCATGAAAAATAAAAGTATTATAAATATGAATAAACGTACCATTATTATTTTATATCCATAACATTTGCATAAAATAATTTCTTTAAGGTTGTTAATTATAAATATGTTTCAACAACTGACTTAAAATGAAAAATCGTTTGTTAAAATAGGGACAGCTAAATATTTTATGTAAGAGTAAGTTAAGGTTAGACATATTTATTTTCTTATTTTTCTAGTCTATTCCTATAATTCAGTAGTTCTGTATATGTACTAAAGGGTTTTCTCGTTAATAAAGATTATTATTACTCTTACAAAATACACGCAGAGAAATGCTAAAATAGGGACAGTTAAATATTTTGCTGCATTAGCCACTGTTTAGCAACAGCAGCCACTTTTTTGCTACAACAGCAAACAATGTGGCTAGTGCAGCAAAATATTTAGCTGTCCTTATTTTAACAAAACGTTTTAGCTGTTGTAGCCATTTTCTAACTGTGTGAGCTGTCCTTTTCTGCGTGTATCGCTGTTTTTTGTATCTGCTAGAAAATTGTCTACGATACTTAAAATTTACAGCAGCAATATTCTAGCAATAACTGCATGAAAATTTAAATCCCGCAACTAAACTTGAATAACTTGAATGATCTGACTGCCACAGTCTAAATGCCACAGAGAAACTTTCTTGCTCAATTTTGGCATCCGCCATACTTGATTTGTCATTTTAAGTCAATTGTTGAAACATATTTATAATTAACAACCTTAAAGAAATTATTTATGCAAATGTTATGGATATAAAATAATAATGGTACGTATAATACTTTTATTGTTCATGGCAGCCATTTTGGGTTCATTATTATTAATCCTGTAACTGTGATATTAGATATATTATCTGCGACATAAAAAAACATACATACACGCATTTTAGCACAACTTGGTTTGAAACTGTAAGCGTTTTCTGTGTCTCAGTCGCTATATAATCAGAAACCAACGTCCGCCATTTTGAAACAAAAGTTTAATTGAAAAATCGGCTCCGACAACTTTGTTCGGAATTTAATAAGCTTCAATTTTAAAAAAAAATCGTCCAAATTGAACCAAAATTGAAGGCTCTAGACAATTTTGAAACACGATTTTTCGTTTTTCCCCACTGTGCGACGTGTACAATAAGACGGTTCAGAAAGCCAGTTGAATGCTTAAAACAATAATAATTGCAGAACAAGTAACTATTTATAATATAAGAAAATTATTTAAGAGTAAATAAAATAACAAGTAATAACGAGACAATAAACAATACAGAAATTAAAACTATATCACTATATCACTATAAGCCTAGTTTTATCCAATGATAGATGTAGGCCTTCCCCCTGAATTTCCATCTATTTGCAGCTGTTGTCATCCATCCAATGGCCACAACCCTCTGTATATCATCCCGCCATCTTGTTTAAAGACGTCCTTCGTTCCTTTTCTGCGTGGTCTGCGTTTTAATGTTCGCTTGCTCCATCGATCATCGGTCGTGCGTTCTACATGTCCAGCCTATTGCCACTTTCTTTCTGCTACGTGCTCTATAATATCCTTTTGCGTTTGTTCACGAATTCACTTGTTTCTTTTTCTATCTTGGGTTTTATCCCGATCATCTGTCTTTCGTGTGCTTTGTGAGTCCGAGCTAGTTTTTGTATATCGGCTTTATTCAGTGTCCAAGTTTCAGCACCATATGTAATTACGGATTGGATTCACTGGTCGCTTTATCTTTGAATATATAACTTAATAGCTCAAATGCGCACCATCCAAGTCTGATTCTTCTTGAAATTTCATCCGGGACACTATCTCTCGTCGTAGTTTTTTGTTGCTCCAAATACACATAATTCTTAACAATCTTGAGAGCTGTTCCTTCCAAGTTTGTAACTATGTCATTCGTGTTGGTTAATATTTTTGTTCTACTTTTATTCATCTTAGGATCAATTGTCTCTGAGTGGAAATTTAACTCATTTATCATTTCTTGTACATTCATGATTCGCGAGCCTTAACTGACTGAAATACACACCAGCTATTTTTACGCTCTTCTTTGTCCAATCTAGTTGGCGAAATACGTCTTCCAGAGCTGTAATAAATAGCTTAGGAGAGATTGTATCTCCCTGTCTTACACCTTTTCCTATACGTATTTATTCTGTACTAGGTTTTATGTACATCTTTGCATTTTCATATGTATCTTTGATTAGGGTAATATATCTATTTCAACAGAATCAAAAGCCTTTTCATAGTGTGTGAAGGCTATGTAGAGTTCGAAATTGTATTCATTGCTCTTCTATAGGATATTTTTCAATTTTTTTTTTCTTTTTTTTTATGGGTCTCTAGCACACGTGCTACAGGGAAATCCCTAAAGCGTTATAGGAGCGACACGTGTGCGCAGAAAGCGATTCACGTTGTTCTTGAATCGCTGTAGATTGTACTCGATGGGAAACACAGTCCTGGGCAAACTATTCCAAAGGTATGATGTTCTCCATATAAAAGACTGCTTGAAAAGCGTTGTACGAGGAGTAACAAGCTGAACCTTATACGAATGTGAAGTATTAGCGCGACGTGTACTCCTAACATGCACCGCTCTGGGAGGAATTAAGCGGGCCACATCCTTCGAACACTTTCCATGAAAGTACTTGTAGAATAGGCTCAAGTCGCCAACCGTTCTTCGATGTTCCAGCGAATCAAGCCGTCGGTCAGTTCCGGGTGTCCAATCAGACGAACAGCTCTTCTCTGGATAGAATCCAACAAATGCAGTGTATGTTTGGGAGCGGAGCTCCAAACATGGGAGCAGTATTCCATAGTTGGTCGAATTTGAGCCTTGTAAAGAATTAACAGTTGTTGTGGAGTGTAAAGCTTTCTGGTTCGAAACAATATTCCCAACTTTTGAGAAGCTCTCCTTGCTATGCCTGCAACATGTTCATGCCAGGACATATTTGCTCTCAAATTAACGCCTAACAGATTGAGTGACGATGTTAGAGGGATGGAGTGCCCCGATATAACTATGTCGGGTTCTGCAACGTTAACTTTTTTAGAAAAAACTGCCGCCTGGGTTTTTGTAGCGTTAAATTCCACTTGGTTACTGTCACCCCAAGATAGAATTTCTTCCAGGTCTTTGTTAAGTTGAATGACTTCCTGCTGTCTGCGGATATTCGTCTGAGTAGTCGATGTCCGAGCATTCAAAGTGAATGAAGAGATAAGTGTACTGTCATCTGCAAAGCTGTAGATTGGATTCTCGGTCTTTTCCAGCAGATCGTTAATATAAATAAGGAAGAGAGTAGGAGATAGTATGGAACCTTGCACACCGGCGTTGATAGTGAAGGTGTTAGAAAGAAATCCGTCGACTGCCACTCGTAAAGAACGCTCTCTGAGGAAACATGAGAGCCACAAACAGAACTTTTCAGACATACCATAAGAACGTAACTTAGCCAACAACCCATCGTGCCAAACACGGTCAAATGCCTTGGATATGTCAAGAGCAACCGCTCGAGATTCTCCAAAGTATTCAATTGCGTTGTTCCAAACATGTGTTACATAAGTCAGAAGATCTCCTGTTGATCTATTTTTACGAAAGCCATATTGGTGATCACTAATAATGTTGAATCCTTCAAG